>WEDG01004745.1:0-178730 GCA_017591395.1 Schistocephalus solidus | reverse complement strand
TCTCACACACAAAATCTTACGCAGTGCTGACCTGCAATTCTTGTCACATTAAGCGTCTCGTTATCACGCATCCCCGATTTAGCTTGCGAGCTAACCAATCATCGGCTGGCTCATATTAATGACTCAACCAATCAATTTTTCGTGCTGATACGGACAAGCCAGCCACACAAACACGAACGTACTGCGGTGCACGTGCTCGTAAACGGACGCCATTATTTTTCGACCTACATGCAATCTCCTAGCACAAGACATCATGAGTTTGTGTACAGAATACATTTACTATCCCACATCGCACTCCGGCTCCTCTCATTCAGAGGAGCACAATAAATGATGTATAATTCAAGTGCCCAGATACCTTTGACCTTTCCTCCGTCGGGTAGGAAATGAGCTTAGAGTCTGAGTTTGCGAAAATGCATTTACCGGGAGGGGCTCATCAAAGAAAGGGCCATGCTCACAATTTCCGAGTGTTACGTGCTATCAAGGACTTTCATTTGATCGGTTTACAGCGCAATTAACGCTACAAAAGCAGTTGAATTAGAGAAATAGAAAAAAAAAAACAGGAGCGATCAGAAAGTCTGTCGTCATCTTTGTTATGCAAATAGTTTGATCCATTTGATCCATAACAATCAAAAATACATGTAAGTCCACGTTGTGTGAAAAGCTTGTAACAGCGGTTTAGTTAAAAAACCGAAAACAGTCGATCTTTACTCAAATAAACCGAACTTTCCAATATGAACAATCGTGGTCAGGATGAACGTCACCAAGCCGCTTCTGAAGCCACATAGAGACTCATATACAGTGAATATGCATTGATGGAAAGAAATCGTTGAACAGGTTTTAATATGCATCCTACGTTCTTCTTAGGGAAATAGTTCATCGTTCCCTGTGCAAACAGCTCAAAATGCAACTTCCAGGCATTCTGATCCCAATGCATTAGTCCTTCTTGCTTGAGTAGGCTTTCACTTAACTCTTTGCAGAAAATTAGGAACCCATAAGTATTCCATAGTAAGGAATTTAGTCATATATCACCTGCTTAAGTTAAATTTTGGCGAAATTATAAATAGGATATTGATGACCACGGCTCAGTTGCCTTGAACGAAAAATGCACTCGAGTAAGATATATTTATTTGGTTTAGTGTGGTCCAAAATGGTAGAAAAATTACATAAATTAAGATGAATATTGAACATGGGAATACTAGAGAACATCAAATCTAGGATAGAGAATGGAATTGAAATAATCACAGAGGTTAGTAAATCACAGGTGAAAATACAGGCTGATGCAATATCTGTTTACTTTGACTCGGTGGATGGCGGAATTGGTCGGAAAGGAATGCTGTGAAAGGGCAAAGAGGAAGATTATCAAGATTCCCAAATGCGGAAATCGACAAAATTACAGAACACAAATTTTATTCCTTTCCAGAGGGGCTTCCATAAATATAAAGCGATGACTTTAAAACAGAGCGGTCAAAGCATCAAATGGGTTTTTAATTTATTATTTTCTAGAACACCTACTAATTTAGCTTCAGTAGGCCCGTATAGTCAGAAATGTTGGTATGGTAAGGGGCTGTGAAGACCAAAGAGCAGTACCGGAAGAGGAGTAGCGCCCGCGAAGTGAGGCTGGTAGAGAACACTGAGCCTCAGGTGTTCACATCAACGAAACAGCTACAATAAAATGAGCTCAGGAATGGAAGTATCTGCAGGTTTAGAAAGGCACGACTCTCTTTACTGTTTTGAAAATGTAACTATCCGTTTTGGTTTTGTGAACACGAATAAACAGAGGACTTTCTTGAAACGCGATAGCCCTTTATGTGTATAAACAGAAGGAAATAAAGTAATCTTGTTACAGGTTTTGCAATTGGTTCCCCAAAATAAAGCTGTTGTGAAATAATGCGTTGAAAATGATCGTTTTGGGACTCAAAAATTCCGGAAAAAGCAGACAAAGGGGTCGAAAAAATTAACTGGTTAAACAAATTGATAGCTTCATTTTAAGGAGTGAGTTAATGCAATTCCTGAGAGTTTTTGAATCGTATTCCAGAAAAACGTTAATGCATCGGAACTGGGGCCTCTTTTATATAAGGTAAACGAGCGTTCAGAAAGAGCGCTAAATTTGCATAACTTTCCTCCATAAACATGAATCATTCTCTAATTGGGCGGAGGAGAAAATGCGGAGCGGAATTCATACACGACACGCCTAAGGTGATAAAGTCATGGGATATGTTGATAAGTTTATATTAAGTTTTTGGTAATTGAAATCGGGTCGGCATTTTTCTCCTCCACCCACAAGTGAATTTTCTTAAATGAACATCGGCTGACCCATTTTTCTCATTAGATACTGCTATTTACCATTCTTTGTTTATATTAACCACGATAAGAAGGTTATTTGCAAACAATGCCTGAACCCTTTTTAAGAAAATTTGGTGCAATTATGCGACCCATTCCCAGATGACCGTTCATGATGTCGACAGTTGCAGCTTTCGGTCACTCTATTTAAACTGCTTCCTCCCGATGCTGTTTCGTTGGAGTACCACGTTTATCCACAGTGCACGGAGGCCTTTTTGCTTAAAATTTTGAAGTGCTACTTCCAAAATAATGCATATCTCTCACACTCTCTTTGAAGTCCGACAGTATGATAATCATATGCGACGAAGGAGTGGCATCGTAGTGAAGGCTTGTGCGTTACTTAACTTATCTTGCGGCAGACTTGGACAGCATTAAGCACTCTCGTATTTCTTACCCATCCCGCGCGGATGGCATACAATATCAAGACAACCGAAAGTAGGCTCAGATGGAGCGGCGGAGAATGCTAAACAATAATCCAACGCATGCCACACGACCTAGCCCCTACATTTTTCAGGTTTTCATGAGGGTGCCCCAGATCTCACATGCGTGAAAGGGTCACAGAGGCCACATTAAGAAAGAGTCATTGCAACCGGACTCCCAGTCCTGAACAAAAACCAAGTTTTTCCCCCTCCTAACAATTGACAAGTTCCGAAGCCCCGAAGAGTAGTGCGTCATGATAGATTCAAGTGCGTCAGATTTTTTAGAACTGCACTGACTTGTCGCGAAGATGGATTCTTCCATGTCCGGCTCATCCTCTCTTTCCGCTCCCAGACACTAGTCCACTGTCCAAACTTTTCAACTCACTGGGGATGTGATTGGGCGCGGTAGGTAACTGACCCGGAGTGACGGCCTATGCATACAGCAGGGGGTTTAATGCTTGCGCGGACTCCGCGATAAACGCGCGTCGTTTGGGGGCAGGCAGCTTTTGGGAGGTTAACGACTTCTCAGACTTACCATCCTTTCATCATCCTCTGATTCACCCTCACCTACCCAGTAGCGTCCGTTTTTGCCGATGCCGTGCAGGCTGGTAGGCCTTTGATATCTCCGATGTTCAAAGGACACCCGGTGCTACAAGGGAAAAAGTTAAATCGGCAAGCATAGAGACAGAAACAAATGAGAAAAATGTGACCAAAGAGAATTATAGTCTCTAACGCAGCACCACAACCTAAGTACATGATTGGCGACTTTTAATGAGATGAAGAAAAGCATATAGAAAATAAACTACTGAGGCGTAAGCTTTTGTAGACCATTAGTTGTGATCGTATTCGACCCTACAAAGCAAACTACTCTCATGCAGAAAAACGCACATTTATTTTCAATCTCATGTGGAAATCGCGGAGCCTTACTGGGGCTCACAAAAATGATAAAATGTGCATTACCGCTAATGGGTAATTCTGGGTATGGTTGGGGTGCATTGGGCGGGTTTAATATACAAGACTCGCTACTTATTTATTTAGGTAGGCATTTGTCTGGGAAGTTCCTCCTCGTTTTGGGCTTGGCGTTATTGGTAGGATTGAAGCTAGGGTTAGAGTGAAGGACCTGTGTCCAAGGCCCCACCCGTATAGCCCCTATTGCTGCTAATTCCTGTGCGGTAAGTTTCACAGGGTTTTCTGTTGCTGACCTCTATTACATACAAAATTCTTGCCAGATTCTGTCGGTCTTGGGAGTCCTGAATGTGAAGTCTCGGTGAGAAGTTTTCGAAGACTATCAGTATGCTCTAAAACTCAGCACTACCAAAAACCTTTTTTCAAAGTTCCACCTTGACCCTGGATAATACTCCACTTGTTCTGAAGGAAATATAGCACATGAGGACAGGTCAGGCTTAAAACTTTTAAACTGCGCATATTTTTATTCTGCATTTGGTCCTGGTATAAGACTGCCATCTACCCAAACATGTTTCGTGCGGCCACTTTGGTTTAACGAGTCCCCAGAAGATACTAGAGCAGGGTTTTAACATATCTGCATAATTTATTAGGCCTAATTACAGTTCACAAACCTCATTGTTTTGAGATTGGGGATTGGCAGAAAGACCGCGAAATCCAGCCAGTGAAACGTTTTGCAGTCCGGGTTTACTTACTGCTGGAAATGGTTCTTCTGCGGACTGAAGTTTAACACAGGCACTTATCTCTCTTGCAATATAAGTGCAAAATTCTGCCCTTAATATGACATTTCGCGAGTTCCAGCATGGGGCGGCGCAACACCTGGGGTCGACTATGGATGGCTGATGACAGCTAGTGAGCCAGAAGTGGCCATTACAGTCTCCCCTAGTCTTTTTCGGTCATGCTCAATTCTGACTATATCGGTAGCCTCTGTGCGGCTGCTGGCGGGAGTCGAGAGTGAGCCCCCAAGGCACAACGGAACGAGTGAGTCCGGTAAAGTGATCGGTGAGCGCCTACTTGCCATAAGGAGTTTCTATTTAACAGCATTGCCTGGATCGCAACCTAACGGTTGCAATTTTTCGAATACGACAAAGCTGCGACACTGATAAATTCTGCCTTCGACATGATTCATTGGGGATAGAAAAGTTACAAGTGTAAGATATGAACGCATAACGTTGATCAGCTTTGCCTCGGGGGACCATAAATGCGCTGAAGGACAAAATACTCGCTTGTAGGACAAAAGGGAATAAGCAGAGGAAAATGCTAAAACAGCATTTAGGTTGACTCAAAAATTTCGTTACTAAAAGTTAACTCGCCACGGGTTAAGCGATTTAAAGTAGAGACCCAGTGATGTTTCGGATCGGCAGAAAACACGACATCCATGAAGTCCAGGCTCAACCTCATGGCCTCAGGAAGGAGCTCATTAATGTTTTATTTTTTATTCTCAAACTTTGACTGTTTATCCGTCTAAAATAAGCACTTTATGGAGTAGATAAAGGGAAAATGGTAAAAGCGTGACCGGATGTTTCGCCCAGTCCAGTCAAGTAGACGCGAAAGTGCAACTTGTGTTTTGGCAAACAGAACTTTCCGTCAGAAGAGTTTTGGCGACCCTGGGGGTTGGGGATGGGACTTAGGACATCAATAGCCGATATGGCGATAAATCAGGCAGAAATTATCACATGTGTACCTTTTCATTATTGGACCCGTCTCAGAAACTAATATATTGATGCTATTTTAGACTTTCTTCGAAGGCCTTAGCGGAGGACTTTGAGATAGAGCGGGCAAGGGTTTAATGAATTTACGCAGTCAGCAGTAATCGGTGGATGTCGGATTCAGGTGGATTCACATTACCCCGGATATCGGACGACAGCATTGGGGCCCATGGATCGAGAGTGAATTCAGAAAAAAGTGATAACCAGCTGAGCTCGTGCTTTCGTAGGTAGTCTCAGGTTTAGACAGGCATTTTGCAGATATTCATATGTCAATAGTATAAACCTTTTATTATTTAATTTACGAAAGGCTGGCGCAGGTCGCTGACCAGAATAGCGCCTTAAAGCTTATCTCAAAAATTACCACACTTTTCCTGTCAAAGAGCGGTTTCCAAGTCAAATCGGGTTATCAAGTGACTGATCAACAAAAAGTTGCGGAAACTGCATAAAAGCTAGTCAGACCCTATGAAAGTCTTTGAAATAACTACCCAACTGGAAATTGCGCTTCAGTCTGCGGGTTTATCGAGTGTCTTGCAGATAGCACCCTGGGTCAAGACAAGACGGCTGTACCAGGTAACCGGTGTTACTCTCCTAGACGATCATGAATATGTAAAGTTTTTCGCCTAATGAAAATGAAATCCTATAGAAGAGATTATACAGAAACTGCTTAACGTCCTGCGCGGTTAGATGAAATCCTGACTGTTTTAGAACTTCAGTGTCCTAAGATGGAAAGTTCAAAAATAGTTTTTCATGGTAAATACTCCCTCCCCGAAAGCGCTTGTCGTCAATCTACCCGTTTTAGAATGAAGGTCATGATTGTGAATCAGTGTAAATTGTTCCGAGTTTAGTTGGGCTTTTTACAATGCTAGGCCAACACGCCAATCAGCATATCACAGGCCGAACAGTACGCAATTCACAGCACAAGTACTGAGTAATTGTTGCGGCAAAAAGCGAGTACAACACGCTTCTAGGATGACAACGAAAATAGTAGTCACACTTGAAGGCACCACAGGAGTCAGGAGTTAGCTTTGTAGAGTTGCAGGATCCGGCATTTCAACACCTCGAAACAGCAGGTGCGAACATTGCGCAGATAGAATTTTTGTTAAGCTGGAAAGTCGACCCAAAATCGCAGAGGAAAGCAAAGCTCTTGCCCGTCTACACATCGCTTATTCTTATTGGCTCGACGGGACGTGTGACCTTGAGGCAGCGTCCAGTCTGTATTACGCCGACGATCACCTTACTGCTGACGGCCGGAACAGAAGCAGGCGCTAAGGGGTGAGCAGGGACGCACGCTGCGCTTGCTCGCTCTAAAACACCTGCCGCTGGCAGCGGAGACTGTTATGCTGAAAACAGCAGAAGGCTACGAAGCGGAAATAAATGCGTACGTGGGATGTATTGCCCCTCGTCATCTTCGTCGTACTCCTCTTCCTCTCCTTCCTCATACTCATCTCCCCAGTGCATCTCATCTTCATTCGGGATCGGCTGGAGAGCCCGACCTCGGTCTCTATGAGACGGCATTTGTAAGGAAGGCGAGGGGGCCGGGATATCCCTGTCAGTTTTCGCATGGCTACCAGCACGGTCAGTAAGAGGATAACCGTGTAGTTGGGGCTGGTTTTCATCTTCCCTTGAGAGTTTTTTGCTGGGAACATGTGTTGCGGGTGCAGTGGGTGGAATGGTGGGGGAAGCAAGTGGTGCGGAAGGCGGCGCATGTGATCCGCGATTTATCGAGTCTCCTGCCATCATACCAAGGATGCGCTCCGCCTTGGAACAACTGATTGTCGGATGGCTGGCCCGCCAGTATGCTTCAAGGTACTCCGCTAGGTGCTCACACGCGTCCTGCAGTTGGTTCTCTTCCAGAATTACATCAAACTGATCCTGTGAGGAGGAGGCAGCAAAGGATAAAAAAACTTCATAGTGTATAATCCCTAATAATGGTAGTAACTGGAATATGGCACGTGCATGACAAATTCTATAAGCGAAGTATGGGTCAGTTTCTAGGGTTTAACCTTCTTTGCACATGGTTGGTACGAGTTAGTAAAATATAATACGAAATACGTCCTTCATAACTGGAAAGATGATCTAATGCGAATAAAGCGGTTGATTCAACGTACTGGATGACCTGACTACAGGCTTTTATGTAATAATTTTTTGAATATATATTAGGAACTTGAGTTTTCAGAATTACAATTGACCAGAAAACTTAAAGAGAAATCACAAATGCCGCATACGAGAGCAAAATGCACAGAGTTCAAAGAGCAGAATACGAGAGGACGCGAAAAGAATGAGGAAGAGCAGCAACTTCGGCCGACTGTGAGGCAACCGTTGGCGTAATCTAGTAGTAGATGCGTTTAACCAACACGACGGACAGTTCGAGGCACGGCAGGCGGAATTAGGGGATGCATATCCATGGAAAGTTCTACATATGGGTGGGTGTACTGGCACGCCAAGTCCCATGCTCACGCAGCGCCAGACCTGCGTCCTCCGGTCTGCTTCTGACGTTTTTCATGACGCTGGCTTCGAGATGGGTGAGAGCGCTGTAGATGCAGCGCAGGTCTACTATGATTATAAGCTGATCCACGCGCAAGTTATGTACCTGCGCGCACACGCCACAGGGGAACACGGTAGATATCTGTGGAAATGATGACGGACTGTCGGGCTAGTCTCACCATCCCCAAAGGTGCGTGCAATCGAAGGAGAAAGTTTCACTGTTATTTTGCCCTAAAAAGAGCATGGTGAGAGTTCACCTGAGGAAGGTGTTCCCTCTCTCGTACTCTGCTTAGTAGCGCCAAAACGATTCTTAGGTGTGCTGGGCATCAAAAAGGGAAAAACCAATATAAATTAATGTCAGAAGTTAAGCACATAGCTCCCCGGATCACCTAAAACTGACTGCAATACATCAAAAGGGCGAGGCATTTTGGTGGAGATTGGAAGTACTAGGATATGGGAAAAATGGGCAGCAAGTTGTAGAGTGAAACAAACAGTAGGCGAGCATTTGAACCCGAAGTTGTTTAGAGTGACGTTTTGAATTCCCGCGTTAACCCACCATCAGACAGAGGATTAGAAAGGAGAGAGGCATAGGGGGGTGCAGTATTTATAGGACGCGGTTGCTATTTTGAAGCATTCAAATGACTGAAGATCCGAGTTCAGGTCCACGATAACTGCAACTCATCAGAGGTGTTTGCAATTAGAGTACTAGCGGTGCAACCGACCACGTTCTAAGCGGTACTCGGTTACTGACGTGATAACTAATCGGCAATCTAATTTCTAGGAAATGTGTAGAGACGGTTTAAATCCAGGCGCACCCTGCGGGCAGGCAAGGTATGAACGTTGCACAGGCAGGAGGAGGTTCATTGCGTTTTATGAGCTACGGAGCATAATGACTTGAGAAAGTTCCCTTCTGGAAAGATTTTTAGCCTCCTAGAATTTAAAAAGTGTGTTTAGATTGTGCACACGTCATCCCATCAAAAGGTCGTTTAACAGGTAAACCGTAGCGAAGCCCAGAAGGCAGCCCATTTTAGGACAGAAAGGATGAAGCACCATTTTGAGGGAGACGGAGTCGTACAATACGAACAGAAGTGTTGGGGATGCCTACATTCCCACTATGAGTTAACCTCACAGAAAAGCACGTGCGCGCGTCTCCTTTTGCATGCCATGAACGTGCGCCCGACAGCGTCCTGCACTGGCTGTGGCCAAGGTGTCCCCATCAGATATGATTGGTCCATGTGCGTGAGAAGTCACTGGACTGTTCTCTATCTTTTCCTTAAGGTGGATTGAACAGAATATGGCCTATCTGAACGGGACGCTATACAGACACGCAGCTTTTCAATGAGAAAAACTTGTCGTTTTTGGAATAGACTTTCTCCTTACCGATCATGATATTTGCTCTGCCGTGTTGGAGTTGGGATGACCGTGGAAATTCTAAGGATCAGACCGGATCAAAGAAAGAAAGGCATTACAAAAACAGGCACAATTCCTATGGCTGGAAGTGTTTAATTCCTAAAAGTTGTCGGAACTCTCAGACGAAGTTTATGCTAAAACAAGCTATCTGGATAAGAAGATTTTGAATTGCACAGCTTGCACACTGATAGGTATCTTAGCATTCGGACTCATAGCTCCTTAATGCTACTCTGCGCCCCAGATCAGTAAACAGTTATACGTTCCCGAGGCGGGCGGAATAGCTTGGTTCTCCGAGGTAACAGGCCTCATTTTTCGGCAGCAAATATCGCTACCGAGTAACTGGAAGAATTAATATAAGAAGATGTTAGCAGATTACTTTAAAACCGAATCTGATCAAATAAAAAGGGTGGGTTCAAGCAAGGTACGCATAAAACAGATAGATGCTTCCTACTCAAGTTCTTTGTCCATTATTGCAATTGCATCTCGGTCGAGTCAACATGACCTATTAAGTAAATGAAAAGTAAATATAGACTGGCAAGAGCTGCAGCATGTGATAATGATGCTGAAATTCACCAGCAACCATACAGAAATTTCGCTATCCTGAGTTGGATTGCTCCCGTGGAAAACAACATCATACCTGTTGGTTGTTTTTTTTTACTGGACTTCTCACGATCAACGGGAAGTAAACGCAGTTGGGGAAAAGAGTTGCACAGGCACCCAAGAAGAGTGGATGATGCGAAAAGACGGAGTCCCAGAGTAAATGAGGAAAGTAGATGCGATCGCTGGGATAAGAACTTTATTAGCAGAGCGCTTCGGATTCCAACTTGAACCCATCCTCGGGTGCAGTATCAGATACGGGTAATTTGTACACAGGGAGTTGCAGTATTAATACGATGCAGTCGCTCTGCTACAGCATCCCTACGGCAATTAACGGCTTCCCCTTCATCGATGAGGACTGCACTCTGGTGCGGTAATGGATTGATGACCGCCATGCGAGTCATTATCTGCTGAAATTTCATCATCTGTGTTATAGGTTGGCGTGATTATTGCTCAACATTTGGCTCCAGCAGCACTGGCGTTGAAAAGTAATGTCCGCCTAAGCACTCCCCAAGTGGCCGATTGTTCTGGGTCCCAACACCGAATATGGGTTAGGGAGGTCAATGCACTTGTTGATGGACTGGGGGCCTGTAAACCATGATTCAAGCAATTCACGGCGCACGCAATTATCACTTCTTGGAGTGAGTGAGTCCTGCAACCGATCGGTGAGCGCCCAAATACCATTGCTAATATTCCCGATCAAAACCGGCAAGACAACGAGCTCGTGGCGCAGCGGGTAGAGCGTTGGACTTCTGCCCAACAAGGTCGCGAGTTCGAGGCTCAGGCGCCGCAGCGCCTGGGGTTGGGTATGGCTGGCTGATGACGGCTAATAAGCCAGAAATGGCCATTCCAGTCTCCCTTGTCTTTGTCGGTCATGTTATTCTGTATATATATATATATATACATATATATATATACATATATACTATATATATATATATATATATATATATATATATATATATATATATATATATAATTCATATAATAGCCATGTACACGTTTCCTGTTCGTCAGGTGTATGCTGCACACTGTACAATGTACATAAGAAAATAATAAAGTTATAAAATCCGGCAAAATATTGAAAATTACCAGATTGCATCCTAAAAGAAAACTCGCGACGATTCAAGTCCGCGAAAAGCCAACTGCCGACTGGCGGTGAACGTTAGCCTTTTGAGTCAATTCTATGCTTCCATGGGTAATCTAAGTATGTATGCTTATGGAGAATTTCGTTTACATATCCCACTTAAACGCCAACTCGCACCCGTCCGACGATTCCTATTTGTGACAGACGCCAACACTGGCATACACGCGCAAACGTCAAGGTCTCATGACGTAAGGAGTATCTCCGCGTGACCAACCGGAGATGCAAAACGAACGTGGGCAATTTCTCAACGAGCTTGCGCATATCTTAGCTTAGCTGACAGACACACACAAGCCTTGTCCATCGCACTTGCTGTTTATTGAGACATCATCTGCAGCCCGACTGTGGTCCTGGCTATATTCTCCGCTTTCAGGCGGAAATTCAACCTCTGGTCTCAATGACGGTGCCTATGCTATCGCTACAACATCACAAATGCCCGTCTAATCCCTCATTCCCCAGATAAACGGACATTTAGCCATAAAAATGACCCAAAGTAAAACATCAGAAAGGAGATCAAGTTCAACATTTTTCTCACGCACATCTACGCAAGCCTTTTTGCTCGTTAAGACCACTTAAAAATGACACCTGGAGTGTGTAGATGTGGCATAATATTCTTTAAAAAGGACAGGACCAGCAACGTGGAGTTATTTCAAATTTTTCATAAATAATTTCTAGGACAAATTTTTACGAGATCACCTCAAAAACATCCGCTGGTTACTAAAGGCCGTATTACGAGGAGTAGAATTGGGATGAGGGAGAAGAGAGTGCGGCAGATGATGCCTAAGTCCACTAGAAATTAACAAACCCTCCTGCGTCCATCACTGCTGTGGCATGCACAGGCACCTCGAATGGTGCACTTATAAAAAAAAACACAGGGTTGGTGTTCCCTTTAGTATACGTGTTATTTATAAACTATTATTCGTGATTGAAAAAAACGGTGCGAATCCATGTCGCACATTCCCTAAAGTGTATCAGTATCCAGGAAATTTAAGCAGCATTGCCTCCCCAACTGTCATGAGAGGATCACTTTCTGTGTAAATATTATCCTTGTTCTACTCCACATGCATATCTTAGTAAGCGCTCACTATGCGATTCATGAATTTCAGCTGGTAAGTTTGCGGTTTTTTGTGTAGGCACAACAGAGTACTGAAAATAAGTTATTACGCCATTACCATATCTGCGAGTTGTCTGTGTTGAATAATTTAAAGGCCCGCAATAACTCATCATGCCTAATTGGCTACGAAAAGCATAGAGTGGGAGACTAGCTACTGAGACCCTAAGAATTAGGTGAGATCTCCGCGCCTAGGTCTGCTGACCTTAAACATGGCCCACAGCAGTCAACCAAAAGTTCTTCTTTTCACAATTAACTAGCCATTTCATTTCTGGAGTTACAAAAGACGTAAATAACCTTCCAAAGAAACAGTACTGACACACCACAGTGACTAACATTGGTGCATTGGAATTGTCAGCTGCTACCATCTGAACGTTCATATTGCGTGACTGAGACTTGCCACGAGTCTTGATGAGCCGTTGAAGCACCTTTGTGGAGAGACCCTTGACGTAGACATTGATTGGCGCCAGTGAGGTTTTTGCCAGCTGGCTGGGATGGTTGATGGTGTCGCAGTCCAGGACGACCAACTGCTGCGTTCGGGCCAGATCAAAGATACGCTCAATCTCCTTGCTGCACCTCTGTAATGGCAGGAATGTTTTTGGGCTAAAAACTAAACTCGAGGGGAGGTGTAGCAAATAAAAGAGTTGCAAGTTACTTAAGAATACTCAGTTCAGTATTTGCATTTACAAGTGCGCTATGATTGCTAAGATTCGGCAATAGAGGAAGAAGTAGACAGTCCAGTTGATCTTAGAGGGGGCATGAGGAGACCATGACGCAACACAAAAGTGAAGTGTGAGGTACAGTCCGCTCGAAAACACTGCTTAGCAGAGGTCGGATTTAGGAAGGGCCTTTGGGAGAGGCTTCTATGCACGAAATCATCGTCAGCGAAGCAGTGGAAAAAGACCTTTGGCACAACGAAGCCGACAACCATCGGCACATAATTAACCAATAGAAATGAGTGAATTTTTAGCCCTTTCCAAGATGAACAGTAGTGGAGTTTGCTCTTCAAAAGAATTTTTCCAGTAAAACTACTGATAAAGTAGGAACCATACTTAAAATTCAAAAAGTCCGGAAAATAAAAAAAATTACGTGTTCTAACGAGCGAGTCTCCTCCTTCTCATCTGTAACCTGAAAGCTTACCTAGTCGCGTGTATCGGCATCTTATGTTGTCATTATGAGTTCGAAAAAGGTTGACAACTAAAATGGTTGCCTTTAATTAAGCCCTAACCTATGCACAGATTTGATTTTCTACAGGTGTTTACAGCAGTCTTGTGAGAGTGAAGTCGCAGAAATCCTGCTTGTAGACGCAAACTTGTAGCTGTGAACCGCAGACGGTAGCCGAATGATCAATTGCACCATCAACGCTCACACTCGAGCATTTAAAAGTGCCAAATACGAATTGGCAACAGAGAAGGACAGGTTTTGTGAGAAATAAGCCCCACCAAGCGGATCACCGCCACCAAACAGAGGGATATGCGACGCAACGTTCGGAGCAGAGGATTCAAAAAGCTGCCTATGCAAACGTCATTCAGAAACGACGAAGACAGAGAGAGACTGGAATTGACCATTTTCTGGCTTATCAGCCGTAATCAGCCAGTACACGCAACCCAGGTGGCGCAGTGTGTTAGTGCGTTTGACTTTCTTACCAGAGGTCGGGGGTTCAAAGCCTCGAGTCCCGCAAATACCTGGGCTTGGTTATGCCTGGCTGATGACGGCTAATAAGCCAGAAATGTCCATTCCAGTCTCCCTTGCCTTTGTCAGTCATGTTATTCTGTCTATAGTACCAGCCGCTGTGCGGCTGCTGGCGGGAATCGAGAGTGAGCCCCAAGGCACAACGGGACGAGTGAGGCCGGTAATCGACCGGTGAGTTTCCATATACGGGAGAGTACTTGCAAAACGGATAGATGAACATCCATCAATAGTTAAAAGGAATAAAGCCTACATCCGGACGACCAGAAATGGTGGCGCACCAGATACGAACATCCATAATGCGTGTGGATGCCATGAGAAGCTGAGTCTCATAAATTAGGTATCCGTAAGTGTTTGCAACTCTCTCTGTGGCAATGGGTTTGAGGGGGGCACATGAATAGCCAAGCGGATTGAAATGCCTGTTTCAGCAACAAACTCACTCAGGCCTCTTGAGACTCACATTTTCGAATGTAAAAGACACCACCGCAGAAGATGGAGAATGCTTTAAGGGATCTCTTCACATGACTTTTCACCGGGGTCCGGGACAGCGTTCATATTCCATGTTATGGAAAAAATTGTCAGTGAAAAATTATGCCACTCGTCTTGAAAGGCCTGCCCTTCTGCGCATTCTCTCCTCTGCGCAAACAGAACTCGCACCATTAGTCAGCCGAATGCTTTCTGGTGTCTCTTCCTCTATATAGCGGAGTCGATTCCCGAACGGCCAACTACTAAAATAGAAAGCCCAAAAGGGAGGGGTTAAAGAGGCCATTTTGCCCGAAATCTCTTTCTTCGATATTTTATTTTATTTATTATTATTATTTATTTTATTGATTATTAATATTTTTGCTAATATGAACGTGTGCACCTGTTGCAAATACTCGACAAGCGTCATCTACCATGGCACAACTTTCCATGGTTATTTGGAGTTAACGGAAAAGCAAATGAAGCCCAAAAGACATTCCATAAAGATTTACCGAAAGATTGATTCCTGGTCGATGCCTTGTCCATAATTGCTCTGCGAGTGGGGTTATTAAGAAGGGAACGCTTTGCAAAGAAATAGTCCGCCGTCAGCTCGGCAATGATAATTCTAAAGGGCAAAAAACTTGCCAACTAATCGCGCGACGAGAAAAAAAATCAAAATGTGGGCGGAAAAACTTGAAAACAAACTGCGGAACGCGTGATCCGAAGCTAGGAAGTGGAACTTCTCCACCGACTAAGCCTTTTGCCGAACAAGAACCCTTTTGTTTCTTGTCGATTTTGGCGTTGTTAGACCTCACCACCACCCTTTACTAGCTTTTTGCTGCTCCGGTTGCCTATCGCCACCTGATTGGTGGGTTGGTTACGACGAGCTGTTTTGCGAGCACGTGGGCGCAGGTTAGCGGAGCCAATGAGATAGCTGTACAATGGCCTGCCAGTTGGGTCATAACCGACTGAGCCTCAATTTTTGCCCCTCACTCGGGTTCATTTGCGCGAAGAAAGCAGCGAATAACAAAAGTAGAAAAGGCTAATTTCCTTCCCGGAGCATACGCATAAATGCAACGATAGTGGGCTCTGGGGTTGATTTTTGAGCAGCGCTAAGCATGCCGGACAAGGTTGGATGCTACTCGAAGAGACAACCTACCTGCTGCACGGTCAACCTCCATGGTTTGTTTAACCACTCCCAAGCATGATCCACAGTCGCACGAGGCACCAAAGGGATCCAGGTTCCTTTTTCCCGTCTCAAAGTCTCGTCATTTACCTCGTGGTCGTCGTACAGATGCAGGCAACTTTCGATAGTACCTGTGCTTTCGGTGCGGTAAATAATTGCTTAGTTGTATACCACTGACTGTCTGTTGGCGGTTTTGTGATGCGGTTATAACCCACGAAAGTAGCTGATGGATTGCAGCTCAACTATTAATAGTAAATTTCGGACTGAGCATGAGGAGGTCTGTCCTGAAGGATTAACTCCAAATTCACGCATCAATTTCCTCGGAAATTAAATAAGCATGAAGATAACTTTGCCCGGGTGAGTTCAAACCTGGGAGAGTGTCGTTTTGATAGATGCTGGTCAGCGGCGTTGGAGGCCGCGATCAAAGCACTCTGGCGGTTGAAACATGAATGTCTAACGCTGGAGGATTCTTGGAAACACTTGCGGTAACCTAGCCCCGGCATCTGCTGTAATAATGCGTCTGCCGCTTGTTTGCACCTAGCATTATGGATAGGCCATTCGTTGGCGATGCAAAAGTCCTGTAGGCCGCTATCACCACGTCCTGTGAATCACTAACGCCGCGAGGTTTTCTATGGTATCCGGTCACTCAAAACAAGTCAAATTGACCGATAAGCTCTAGGACTGATGCAGAAACGCTCTCACTTAACTTCCTCCGAAGACTGCCCCAGCCGGCGCCAGACGCGCGTTACGGGTGCGACTGCCCACTTTTTCTAACACCCTTTTTCATCGAATTCACAGCCTACAGACGTACTTCAACTCGTTACCTACCCTGAGTGTCGTAGATGCTGGGATCCGCCTATGAATTTAGCCGGTGCGGCACACTACCCGCGAGACTCAGCCGCAACGTTCCCATGGTATAATTGTTTGCAACGGGACGAGACCCGACCCGACCCGGCCGAAATTAACACAAAGACCTGGCAAACACGTGAGCCGTGGACGGGCTTGACTTCGGTTCTCTGGCCCGCAATTGAGCCATAAGCGCAATGACCTCGTGGCTCCATATCATGAGCTGAGTCACAGTACGGAGCCACCATCACACCAATTATCGAGAGCTGTTATTAATTTTCAACAACTCGGACACGGAATAATGAGCCATTATCGCGTTATGTAGGACCATCAGCAGCGAATGCGAGATCTGCTCTGCGCGTGACGGCATGGCAACTGCGCCCTATAAAATATTGCATCCCTGGCGCCCTCAGCACCCTTTTATCTGCGAATGTCTCTGATGGTGGTTTCGCGTGAGAATTCGAAATATCAGACCGATAAACGCATGTTCCATCGATCACAGTTTCTGCTTCTTCTGAATTACTTCTTACAACTCGTGTGCTCGCTTCTACTCATAATCTCCTCATGCTAGAGCAAACAGTCAGCACGCATCATATCAATTGAACAAATGGACTTTGGACATAGTGTTGCGGAGAAAGCATGCGATTTTGTGATCTTTCGTGAGAATATCGCGTGCTGGCAGATACATTTTAGTGCCGCAAGTACTAATTTTAGAGGACTTCATCTATGTTTTTGGCGAAGTTAGTCAGATGGGGAGGGTGCTCACTTCAGTTCATGCGCGTCGGTCTGTGCCCAATTGGAGTGCGGCTGGTTAAAGTTCGGAAGGAGATGTCCGCGACGGCTAATAATTCGGTTTTTCTAACGTTTGTAGGCCTACTTGTGGTGGCCTGTTATCGAGCTGCTAAATGCTCGTCTGTTTGAACTAATTACCACCGGAGGGCAAAAACAGTTTTCGTTTTAGAAGTCTATCAAATTAGGGGTACCATTTTAAAACAAGAATCATATCACTTTCCACCTTGATATCAGTTCCACCTGTGTTTGATGAAATCACACTACTTTCATTACATTTGTGGGCAAGTGAGAACCCTTTTACCCTATTCGGGGGTCCTGCGCTAGTTTCCAGGGCTTTGTCGAAACGTCAGGCCGATAAACTTCGTCTTCTGAGAGAGATTAGTGTTAGTGTCAAGAACAGCTTCAGGGTTAGCGTTTAGGTCGGAGTAAGAGGTAAGTTTCGGATTCATGTGAAGGCTGACTTAGTGTAAGCGTTATTGATGTTGTCGGGGAGTAGCGGGTTCCTAGTCATGTATCTTACCCTTTTTGTGGGAGTTATGCACGGTTTCCCACTTCTCAGTGAAAACACCCGCAAAGTAAGATCACCCCATGGCTTTCGGAAAGCCTTCGCTATTTCAGAAGAAGAATAAGAAGAGGCGATCACTGGAACATGGTGTATATTGGAATGACGTTACGGATTCTCTCTCGAACCCATCATCCGAAACGAATCTGAATCCGAAACGTCAGGGACCAATACACACCGTGTTCCAGTGATCGCCTCGTCTACTTTCTGGAACTCGCTTGTTCGCTTTTAGCACCTTCGCTATTTGCTTGTATGCATACAATAGAATGAAGATAGGTCTTTCTGCGAGTACATACACCGGGCACAGGTCGGTGAGGGAAGAGAGCGCGGTAAAATGTAGTGAAAGTCTACTATCACGTTTAAATTGCGCGCATCACACTTCCGTGGAGCATACGGTGGACATCGTCGGATTACAGCTGTCAAACTGACATAAAAAATAAAGGTTGTGCTAAATGTAAATCTTTCCTAAAAAAGAAATGAAGTCCATAGGCTGGGAGTTAGGAAATCACTTTTCCCTACAGGAGTACTTGACGTGCATTCATAAATCAGATCATCTTGCACTGAACTAACGTGGGACAGGTGTTACGGCGAAAAGTGGCTATCGCGTGGTAAAAGGCAACAGAGGACGAACTACTTGGGTGCCGAATGACTGGGTGATAGAATGCGGAAACCATTAAACACTAATTCCTGTAGACTCCAATTGCAGTAATTACGAATCCAATAGAAAAATGTGAATAATCATGTGATCTAGAGAATAATGACGGACTGCGATACCGCATAGAAATTGCATAGAAAATTGTAATTGACATACTTAACATGTATAGGCAGATGGGTATACGAACAGCCAAACCTTTGTGACCTGCCATTGAAGTTAGGCAGAGTAAAGCCTGAACTCTATTACTTCCAAAAACACGATTTTTATTCAGGTTTCCCGCTGAAAATTATCGACTAGTAAGACACTAACCGGCTCCTCGAAGCGATAAAGTTTGAGAAAGTCGAAAAAGAGCCTTCTGCATCATATCGGTCACTTCCATAGCCTTTCAGGGAGAGGGATCCCTATGAGTACCACGGGACGCATTGTGGGCACAACTTCGTGGGTGGAATGTTGTCAGCCTGCAAAGAGACAAAGAGTGCACAGAGTTCCTTTAGTCAGCATTTTTCAAAATGGACGAACAAAGGGAAAAATTTGGTGAAAAACGAAAGTTAGTTCCCTGTTTGCGTAAATAAACTGAAGCTGGGATAGAATGCTGTAGCGGATCTGGAAACCCTAAAGGTCAGTGGACACTAGAAAGAAGTAAACATTTTCTCTTTCTTTTGGTTAAAAGCTTTAGTCATGGTATAGTGTGCTGATTATCCACAGATATTGAAAAGATCCACAAATTAGCCAGTTATTAAGGATGACGACTTTGTACACAATGAAATGGCGGAGGTGGACAGTTCAATTGCATAATGACAAGCCTAAATGATTTGTGTGCCTTGCATAATAAAGCACCCTAATTTTTGCAGTCATTCACCTTTGTATATAATTCAGTTCCGGATCACTTACATAGTATGAAATTAACGCTTCTGATATGGTTCATGAAGGCGGTTTAAATGTAAACATGTGTTCTCTGGCGCTAAGCAAGACAGCTTAATGCGACGTTATATTCGTAAAGTGTATATGACAATCTTTCACCTTTGCAGCTGAATATTTACTCCTAATGACGGTCGTTCTAGAAGAAGCGTAGTAAAAATCCAAATAAAACTCAAATGTAAACGATTTTTACTTAGAGGAGGTGGCAAATGAAATCTGTAAATTTCGAAGAGGTGCACATCTAAGAATGTACCACACGCCCTAGTATCCCATTTTTCCTTAGAGGGCAACCTCGGCATGCAACCTTCCGATAGATTTTTCATTGCGACTTCCACAACCAAGAAAAAGATATGCCATTACGCTTCGCTAGCCAATCCGAGTTCGAAACTGCACAAAGGAGCATGTTTCTCGTGAACCAAAACGGTGTTTGAAGAAAACTTTATTGGAGAAATAAAAAACGAGTGACTGGCATATTGCTCTAGGATGTGGGATTTTCGGGGAAAATCGGATCATCGTTCGTATTGCACGCTGATCCATATTTTTAACCCCATTTAAATCCTCCTTTTTAATCGAAAAACAGTTCCAAAGTTTTATCAACATTTCAGTATGAAATGGGAGAGGTACTGCAAGATGATCAACCCAAGAAAATGTAGGTTGAAAACAAAAAATAAGTTCTTTGCGATAGACAATTATTTAAGCAAATGTTCGAAGCTGGATCTCCCGACCATCGCCAGACATGATTTAAAACACAATGGCATTGCAGGAAAAGACAAGGGAGACTGAAATGGCCATTTCTGGCTTATAAGCCACCGTCAGCCAGCTATACCCAACCTCAACTGGTGCCCCCGCGACCTGTTCAGCGCTTTCATCACGGCCATTTCAGCCTCCCTGTCTTTATCGGTAATGTCTTTTCTGTCTGTGTGGCTGCTGACGGCGCTCGAGAGCGAGCCCCATGGCAGATTGAGACGAATGAGTCTCTTAACTGATCGGCGAGCGCCCATCCAGCAATTTTAAACACGTCTTAATAAACAACAATGCTCTGTAATTCCTGTCAGCAGGCGATTGCTGAATGCTATCATCTCTTTCGGATTAGATGCCACCTTTTCCACTTTGGTTTAAGGTTATTGTTTTCTTCTGCCGTATAAGTTTGAAAACTCGCCCCATCTACCTTCTGCAAAATTACATATAACCTGCTTGAAAGTTATTCCCTACGTTCATTGTTTTTCCCCTGTCCACTTTAACTGAACTTATTTTTTTATTCCCATCGACTTCAAACTTGAAACTTCGGGTCAATCCAGTTGTTGCCTTGTTCTTGTATACGCGTGTGACATACGCTAGCGAACACACGTCGTTTTTCGTCTAGAGTCAAGCGTTATATTACGCCAACTCATTTTGTTTTTGACTCACGGTATCTACCGTTAAGGTATGTATCTTATTTATTCCTCATTATTTTATTTATTAAAAGTAAACTTCTAAAACAAATTGTGCCTTGCATTTCGAGTTGACGTACGCATTATCTCTTAGATACAGAATCATCGAAAACAGTTATTGTACATGCTTTAATGTGTGCAGATGTACCGATTAGTGCCTCGGGTTATTTAACTATACGTCATCCAAAACATTTCCTGTCTTTCGCAGATGAACTACCGCTAATAATTTAAGTTTTGTCCTAACCAAAGGTTTGTGTAGTTTCCAGTATGTGCATGCAACTTTATTCAGTGTGTTCCGCCACTTTTCCGTCCAAAGATGTCCGCCTATACGTGCAGAGGTCGTAGTCCGGTTTGAATACAGCAAGCCACACTGTAGGTTTTGCATGGAATCTTTCAGGGTGACATCTTTTCTAATCCATTTGGCTGACCCTATCCTTAGAGCCCACAAGTTAGTGCGCAGTATATTCTTCAGTTGGTGTGCCCTTTGTATTGTATACTGTTTCAGGTGTCTTCTCAGTGAGTCAAGACACAACCTTAATCGAGTAAAGGGTTTGTCAGTTTGTCGGTTGGAGTACCCGATTATAAGAACTTAGTTCCTTGTGTTTTCTCCTGATATCTGTTTTCTCCTGCGTCGACGTCCAACATCGCTTGCGTATCCGTTTAAGTAAAACTGTTCGACCAACTAAGGAAGTCCTATTTGACAACTTCTCTTATCAAAACAGTGCATCCTTGTTCGAGTAAGGAAGTTATTTTCATCACTTTGTTTATGAGAGACAGGAGGATTGCTGTCCTGTTATGTAGAATAGCTTCCTCATATGTGTCCCTGGAGTTGATGTCTCGGTCGTCATTCGCTGTACCAGAACCTTAAGCAAGGGATAGATAATACAATTCGTGGAAAGGTATGTAAATGTAGGGCATTTCCAACTTATCCTCATTTATGACAACCAAGGTGCAATTCACCTAACACAATAATTATTTGGGGTTAATTAATGTCAGGGCATCAGTAGGAAGTGTAGTCTCCCACGTGTTGTGTAAAAGTGAGAGGCAGCAAAGCCTAGTGGTACTGCAAATTGCCACAAGTTGTAATAATTTAGCTTCAACAACGTGGTTTTCAAGGTTTTTTTTAAACCGAGCCAACATGTCCACATGCAACTCACCGACTACCTGTCCAAATGCAACGGAATTTTCTCTCGTTCAACCGTGCAAATCTACCAACTTCGTCCTGTGACAACGCCCACCTACCCTCAGAAGGCAGTAAAGCTGTGCTCAGATGCGGAAAAAATTCAAACCTTTTGTATGTGTTAGACAGCGGCTTGTGACTATTTTTTAAATGTAGCGTGTGCATTCCCTTGTCCCCCCTCTGTCGGTCGAAACTATGACTGTGCGTGGGCGGCAGAGTAGACACAGATTCCGCTCGAACAGATCCCTCTCCCAGCCCCCAAACTGCAGAGCTCACCTTTTTGAAGAAGGCCTTCCGACCGGCCTTTCCGTTGCTGACGCCACTCTTGGACGCGGCTCGAGCGTTCTGGTCGCCGTCATCCCGTCCCGCGCCCTCCCCATCGGTGTCGCCTGGGCCAGCAGAGAGGGAGCAAAGTAGAGGAAGTTAATTGGTTTGTTGCTCGTGGCAGGAAGGATATTAGGGGGTGACAGCGTGCTAAGGAGATCTGCAAATGAGTATAGCCTCTAGAAACCAATACCAGGAGGAAGACCCCGATAAAGGAGGACTCCGCCTGTACGAGGAGGGCACCATAAAAACGCGAATTACAATCTTTTTATTTGAGCTAGCATCGTAAAAAAACATTAATCACTTTCAAAATATCGTCTATTGGATGATGATGATGCTGATGATGGTGAAGATGATGATGGTGAAGACGATGATGATGGTGATGATGATGGTGGTGATGATGGTGATGATGATGATAAGGATGATGATGATGCACATGTCTCAACGGGTTTGTCTCTGTTCGAAACATTTTTTTCGACAAAAACGTGCTATGTGACTCAATTCAGGGAACAAGGGATATGTCAGGGAGAAATACGGGACCGGTGGTAAGAGGATTTTTATGGTTGGGGTTAAATGAAGAAAATAAGATCACCAACCTAATCCTACCCCTATAGGTTGGTTTTGTTAGAGTTAGTATTCGGTGCCGGGCACAATAGTTTGTTGCCCCGAAGTGTCCGGGGTGCGAGATCCGGTGGCTTTGCCTCACACCGACCAATATGCACGATATGATTCCTAGCTAGCCTGATCCACTTTTATTCGGACCAATGACGGAAGTAGGAATGCAGTTCGCTCGGCGCAATCAATAATTATCAAAGTAAAACTGATTCAGTTTGAAACTACCGTGGCCTCCTAATAATCGCCGCTTCGAAAGCTGCCATTTGAACCGATACTTCGGTCATCCTACTGCCAACGAAATATTGTGTGACCATGCTAACTTGGCAACCAACCAAATATTATTCCGACGTAAGAATAAGAATTCCGGAAGTAAGAATTCCGGAGTAAGAATATCGCCCGCTCTGCACGATCGCTCATTAGCAAAGTAAAAAGGATGCGTTTTGAAACTACCGTGGCCTCCTTATAGTCGCCGCTTCGAAAGCTGCCATTTGAACCGATACTTCGGTCATCCTACCGCCAACGAAATATTGTGTGACCTTACTAACCCGGCAAAGAACGCTAACCCCTTTGAGTACTATGAATAAAGTTAGGGTTAAGTTGGCATGTAGTACGATCGTGTATTACACGCTGACCAATCCTTTGTTCCCTGATTTGGGTCGCATATTACGTTCTAAAAAAGTGAGGTAAAGTGCCCCCAGCCATTTTTGAAAATCTCTTCTACTTTCTGAAAAGGCTTTCCCTTTGGGTTTTTCTTCATTCTTCGGAATAAGAAAAAGTCACAGGCAGCTGGGCTGAGAAACCGGTGTCATGCCGTTTTTCGCCGAAAGTGCTCACGTTCGAAGTCTGTGTGGGCAGGCGCTTTGCAAATCCTCCCGTCGCCACACTTCCTGCCGTTTTTTTCTCTCACAGCCTCACGCATTCGCTTAAGCACTTGCAGATGCCAATGTTGGTTCACTGCGGTTAAGCACTCCCTTGAGATTGAAAAAAAAAGAAATAAACCATCGTGGACGCGGTGTTCGATAAAATTTTGCCATCGCAAAATCACCGAGAGCTTTGGGAGGGAGGTTTGATAAAACACTCCCTTTGTTTGCTGCGATGGTTTCACGTCACTTGGTCACCTGAGCAGGAAGAGTGTCTTGTAATGGGAGCGGTCAGCACTGCCTTCTAATGTCAGCACTGTCTGGTAATGGGAGCGGTCAGCACTGACATTTGGTGGAGCTTCTTTCACTGCACGGTGTCACGGTGTCATGAGGAACGTGTTCGATGGGCAGGACTCAAAAAAGCAAACCCGCATGAAAGCATCGCTCCCTAGAGTTTGCTATCGCAACATCGCCGGACGCGTTGGAGGCAGAATTTAATAAACGGCTCCCTGCGTCTGGTGCATTTGTTTATCTTGAACGCTACTTGACCAAATGAGCAGGAGTAAACGTACCTTGCGTGGGCGAACGCAGCACTATCCAACCGTTGCCCTACAGAAAAGAATTTCGTCTTTTTTGGGTACTCTCTCGGATGTTCGGGTTCTGTAGATTCTTGGCTTCCAGGGCAGAGCGTAAAGTGGACTAGCGATGCTTTGTATCACTCGTTTGCTAGCTATCTGTAACGAATGTAACTTTGCACCGAGCGTAAGCGGTAGTGATAGCGCATACATTTGTGAAATTTCCCTGAACCTTTGCTCAACTTTTACCGTGTAGTCAATCCTCAGTGGTTGCCTCGCCAGCAACGAATGGATGATGCTCAAATGTTTGTCTATAGACGGTCCTTATCATCAGAGAGCCAACCAACCGAAAGTGAATCAATAGGATCCGAGGACTCAAATCGCGAGACGTTCTTTTGTCTCTGACCCAGTTTCCAGACGATTGCCTCGGGACCATCGCTCCAACTCGCAGTGGGTTGGGGCGGAGGATTATGCGATATGACATGTCCTTCTAAAATGTCTGCACACCAGCTTTTTATACACAAGTCTCTCTACTGTTTCGGAAAATGTCATTAAGGTGGCTTCGTATTAAAACGAATGTGTTTCGTTATATGCGGACGAGTTTTGTAAGAATAAATTGGTAAACGTGACGCGAAAGGAGAAAGTGGGAAGGCGCACAACGGTCCACTTGTTAGCGCTTTTCATTTTTTGCTGTTTATGACTCTTATGTGGACCGGGAGGCTAAGACAACTATACCCACTGCTCCATCACGTCCTCGAAAACGCCCATCAGGCAGCTCATTAGAACACAAATTGCCTAAATTCTGCCTTCAGGCGACCCACCGAATCCGAAACGTCGGACCAATAAACACCATTTTCCATTGATGGCCTCGTCATCCTTTTTTTCCTCTTCTTCTTCTTCTGCACAAGACAACTGTTAACTTTTTCTGTGTCTAAACGAAATGTGGCTGCAGAGGAAGACTGTGGACTTACAGAAGAGCGAATTGACGGGCAGGCGATAATGGGGCCATGTGGGCAGTATTCTCTCAGAGTCCGATTTTATCTATGCCTAGTGCTTCTCTAGAAAGAGTACACAGCGTTATATGATCAGCCATATAGCCAGCCCAGGTATTAGCCAAAAGCTCAGGCAAGTATTTCTACGATATTCCGCTGCGAGAGGCTCGGCTCATCACCAGAAGGCTCACGTCCCACCAGGCACCTGCGTCCGATCCCGCCTCCGGTCTTGATACCGGGCTAAGGTGCATGAGGAAGCAGAGAAAGAGCGAGAGAGAGCGAGAGAGAGAGAGAGAGAGAGAGGAGAGAGAGAGAGAGGGAGTGTGGTAAATACGTACATTCACTGTCATGCGCAAGTCACCATCCCAGCGGCCAATCTGTTGTGGGGCACAATGGAAATCATCGAAAACGCCGGTCGAACTGTTAAGGGTCAGTGATCGACTGGCAACGCAGATCATTCTCCCACTTTGACTCGGATACACGCGCAACCTACGAGCACGCGGATGCATACAACTCAACTTTACTCAGCGGGATCCCTAGGAGGCCAGGGTCTGTCGAAATAAGCCCAGCGCTTACCTGTTAAACAACGCGTCCACAGGTAGAAACTAACAAAATTGCCCTCAGAGAGTTGAACTGGGACACCGAATAGGCTTTCTGATCTGATAAATAAGCAAAACGCGGTCAATACAACTATGGCTAATCGTGGTCCACCATCCACTCGGGATTTGCCATACATCGGGTAGAGCAAAAATTTACCGCAGAGATGGATGGAATAACTACCTTCGAACCCGGGAAATACAGGAAAGTGGCACACCCTCAAAACCTTCAAAGGGAACCACTGGCTAAGGAATAGCCAGGGCTTGACCCGTTGTGTAGAAGGCCACCGATTGGTTGTCTGTGTGTTCCGTTTCGCTTTTGCCAAGAACCCATGGCGCCAAGACGAATATTCGTCCGTCAACAACCTCGCACCTGCATTCTGCCTACAGGTTACAGGGGTAAAATAAAATGCGTCCCCCTCGGGGTGGCCTGATCATGAACGGTTATAATATATCGCCTGGCCCTGAAAGCTGCAACCAGACTTGACGTAGTTGCTTCCTTGAACACATCAAGCACAGTAAAAGGGATCTGTGAAGTAGGAAGCTGTCCAAGTCGTCCGACATGCGGACCCACTCTCAATGGAGTGGATGTGAACGCGGATTTTTTAAAGCTGTAAATGGAGTAACAGGTTGTAAGCACCGAGGCGAAACCCTGTTTTAGGCAAAAGTGACCTCTTTCTAGGAAAACAAGAACGCGACAGCCGAGACAGTAAAAAGTGGGCCAAAAACCGTGGGTCTCACCAGGCGGAGTCGAAGCTCTGGAGGCGGTTGTGCGGGGGCAGAGAGGAGGAGTCAAATTTCCTTTCCTAAAAATATCAAAACACAACACGCATCCAGTGGGACAAAAATCAGTCCTTAGTACTGTACCAGAAAATGCTGCAAGACTTCTAACTCGGCACGTAAGCAACTGACCAGCAGTTGATCAGGGACTGTTACTCAAAAATCCTTCTCTGTGTACTCGCAGTGTCCAAGATGATTTCCTAGACAGTGCAGATTGCGGTACCGTCTAGTTAAAATTCAAATGTTTGGCACAGGTGGGCCTCCAGACACGTAAACCGCTCAATGTAAAGCAAACTTCTATAACATGGTTGAAAACAATTCGTTGTGGTCAAACCACTTATTTGACGTCAGGTTAACAATTGGCTTCGCCAAAACTTGCAACAGTTGACATTTTGAAATTATTCCGCTTCCTGCAGGGTGTGAATAAAGGGATCTGTCGATGCGTTCATCTTCCCGATTTTCTCGCATTTCGTCAGTACCATGGTCTGTCCAAGTGTGTTTTTATAAAAACTTTTTATTAGTCTGCCATGATTCGCGTTCACATTTAGCCGAGATCAAGCCCTTGGTCGCACATGTGAGTTCATTTAAGCCCGAATCTATAGCGTATGTGTGAATATGCAACGATGTCATATAGAATTCTTATAAATGCCCATCTGCTTGAACAAAAACACCGTGACTGAACTTGTATTCAGCGGTTTCGACATTGGTTCGGCTTAAAATTTCGTTCTTATGAAAGTCGGATTGTCAAAAATAAACGAATCCAACGCTGGAGTTGCTGTATCATGAACTGAAGCAGCACACACCGCAGACATTCAAATAGAAACAACGAAACAGCCTAAACGGTTCCGCCGAAATCCGTCACTGCACGTCGAGCCCATCGAATCATCGTCAGCCCTGTAAGTCAAACTAGACGCCTATTTTGTACGTGTCCCCTACTCCGGGCCGTTCGAAATATACAATTTAGTGTTGCGTTTTTAAATTATAAAGACGCCACCTATAAAAAACTAAACATAACAGAAGCCGGATGAGTTTTCCATTTCTTCACTCTGCTAAAAAAGCACAAAGAAGTCAGACCCTGGATCACGGTGGTGGCCTGAAGGCAGAATTTAGGCAATTTGTGTTCTAATGAGGCTGCCTGATGGGCGTTTTTCGAGGACGTGATGGAGCAGTGGGTATAGTTGTCTTAGCCTCCCGGTCACATAAGAGTCATAAACAGCAAAAAATGAAAAGCGCTAACAAGTGGACCGTTGTGTACCACCTCATTCCATGCGGACTGTTGGCAGCAAGAGCAGATGCATCAGATGTGCTGGACTATCGTAGCAACCGAAGCGTGGCTCAAAATCGGGGCTGTATTAGAGAGCTCTTCCAAATGGTCAAAATAAACCAACGCGAATTGGAGTATGGAGCAAGGGAAATGGGCTATCTACACAATCAGTCAATAAGGAATCCACACTGACAAAAATGCATCTGTCAGTGCCTCCGTCTTCGCTCGCGCAGAGCAAGTAGGTGAGACCAATTCAAAATTAACCCTTTCCAACACATCACACGCTTTTCAAAGGTCTTAACGCTAGCACTAGCGAACAAGCCGAAGGTAACACCCTCAAAAGACTCAAATAAGTTTAATTCTGTGAGGACAAACTTGCGAACCAGAGGGCGACCCAATAGTCCGAGTTTTCTGAGCCTACCTTGAAGACAGACCACGAATTCGATGGATCTGACACAAAGGCAACAGTGCGCTGATTCATCTTATCAACCCCAATAAACGCAATATTGATTATCTCTTGCCTATAAAGCGCATGTTAATTTCACGATCAGATGGCAGCTCCACAGAAAGACACACAGGGCAGACACACAGTGGGACTGAAAAAGGAGCTTATCGGTCCCTACTCCTTCAATGTCTCTGAGACTAGCCTTCTGTGCGGAATTCCGAAAGCTGGCGCAAATATAGCAGTAGTTCTGCTAATGAATTCTTCTTTTTCCGTTTAAAGAATTCAGAGACGTTCATCTGACCTAATTTTGAAAAACGTGGCTACCACGATGCGATTCGAAAACACGATAGCAAGACCGCCGAATGTTTCACAATTGGTCAAATAATTCATTCAAATCTGTTGAAAACACGTATTAATTACGTGCGGCTGGTAGTCATTTAGTAAATCTTAGATTGATTGCTTGAAAAATTTTGTTTAGGCAGTGACTTTCATGCGTCACCGTGGGCTGGGCGGGTAATGTGCACTGAAGTGTGTCACCGAGTTTTCCCAATTGAGTCAAATGACTTATTCAAATCTGCCAAAATACTTACTAATTTTGAAACAGACAGCTCCTTCTAACAGCGAAAATCTTCATCGGGAAAGGTTTGGGCTGAAGTTATGAAACTCGTGACGTACCAATCAACAAACACTCTATTCGCCCCTTCTATAGACCATGCTTACGATAAATGATACGTGTGTACCCGAAAACTGTCAATATGCTAAGCTTAATCAAAACAAATTAATCAACGCGTGCTCTGATTCTACTTTCATCTTCAGGCGGTCGGGCACTTACGTCATTGATTTCGATGATCGCATACGCGTCCTCAGCATTTCCAACTTGGCCGGTGAAGGTATGAAACCCACGTCTGAGTTTTCCTTCACAAGCCGGCCAATCCACCACTCGTTGTTAAATTTTTCTTTGATGTGCAAGAAGTCTTTGAACTGGAAGAAAAGAAGGCAGTAAATAGTAAAAAGCAAACACTACTCCTAGGGAAAAGGCTTGCTAACGGCTTCTAAACAGTTATTTTTTTAACACTAAACGACAACGAGGTACTGAAAGTGATGAACTGGTTGTGTTAGAAGTTGGACATTGGTTATATGATACGCCATGCTGACAGCTAAAAAGCCCAGATATTTGATTCGGTGATATTCCTTAGCCGCAAGACTCGCCTGCAAGGGTTTCGGCCGATCACTGGGAACCCCAGCGTTCACGTGAGATCTCTGCTAGATGCTGCAGTTTTGGGCTTGCGGTTATCCATTGGTGTCTGATGGAGTTTGGTCCGCATATTCATAGTAAATTTCGGGTTTAGGTTATGAAGCTTAATTCGGAGATACTTACTTCTAACTAGCAATAAATTTCGGTTGGGATCAAAGAACAACAATTAAAAAACGAAACATGTACCAGAAAACACACGAGAAGGCTAGAGGATACACAGATGAGCCGAACCTCTCGTAGCTGTATCGTGCAGCGACAGAATATCAGCAAAACACTGCATGGGCTTTTATGTAGAACCAGTACTGTCGGTACGGTGTATCGTATAACCGTTATATGTGCTGAGGGCTGCCCGTTGTCAGTTTGTGAAGGTAACGCGGTTTTAACGCTGATGAACTTGGGCCCAAATATTCATATTAACTTTCGAAGTGAGTGCTTATAAAGCTTAATACCGAGTGATTTGCTCCCAAGTTGTAATTAATTTCCGAGGACGGCAATGCAAACTGGGTTAGGAAGAATGAACAACTCCCCAAAATATCGAAATTCTACAGAAAAACTACAACCATGTCCATCGCTAACACCACACGTCTCTCTTTCTCCATCTCTTTACCCCCTCTTATTCAGTTAACTACAAAACTGTTCGTTTGTTGTTAATATCGGCAGTTGCGATGATGGCCTCCTGTGGAAAGCTAACATTTTAGGCTAATACACTTATTGTACTAGTGATCGCGCGATCATCTTCTGTGCAAGCGGCTAAGTTTGTATGTATTGACTGTTCCCAACATGCACTTTAAAGCCTTTCTTGGAGAGCGGAGCAAAATTGGCGGAGCCCGTGTAAACAGGCCCGATTTCACTTCCTTTTGCCTGTTTAAATTGTCTATATAGAACAATGCCAATTTTATAGTTATAAGTTTCAACAAAATCACCGCCTTCGCGGGATCCCTTGTTTGTGCTCCAGTTAATAGATGATAGCTCGATGATAACGAGGGTCAAGTAACACAGGAGCTGGAGGAGAGATAGGAGGGGTTGTTTTGTTTAGGAATCTTGAGAAGGTGATCGATCGTGACCGATTGGTCAGCAACATAGCAGCTGTTCGTGTCGCGGCCAGAATCTCTGACAAACTATCTGCTCAGACAAATGTAAGGTTCCAGAGCTAATCCAGTCATGTCGAAGTTTCTGGGTGACCTCAGACTCCACTCCCCTGTCTCACTTAGTATGGATTTCAATGATAACCACCTTTTGCATGCCTTCTCCTTTCACTTGGAGTGAGGACCAAGACCAGACTTCTATGTCCAGAGCCTAGGTTGTGCTGAGGGGATTGTAATTTTGCGACCTTAAGGTGCGTGCATCGACCGAAATCTTTTAGCAACAGACTGGAGGTAACGTACCAGCAGAGACGCAAAAAAAGCGCAAAGCTTTTTTAGACATAAGCGTTTCCTGTTTCAGGGCAACTGTTTCAACTGCCACAAAAACTTCATCTGTACAGACCCAGAATGAGACAAAAGTAGTCAAACTGACTGCCAGTGCATCCATCCTGGTTGATTACCAGGTAAGTAGGTGTTTCCGCTGATGCTGGAAGCACGTGCTGATGAAAGACGATCACGTAGTGCTTAAGTTTCGAGGAAGGCAATGGAAACAGGGTTATGTGTGGATCCGGTGAAGTGCAAAGAGTGAAAGACTCCCAAAAATATCGAAATTCGAAAGATACAACGCAACATAACAGAAAATGTTCATATTTTTAAACTGTTCTCCCTATTCCGATCTTTGGAGGTGACGTACGAAGACCCCCATCTTGTTAACACGTGCAGTTAATTTATAATGAAAGCCGAGCAATATTGGAAGTCTTAAAAACGTGAAGCGCAACTCTGCCGTGTTTCACTGGCTTGAAAATGCCCAGGATTTCTTGCCGTCAAGCTAAATAAGCAGCACACAGGTAAATTGACCAGCAGAAAAGAATAATTAGTCATAGCATGAGGCAAGACCGGAAAATGTCAAACTTAGAAATAAACAGAGCTGGTCCTTTGGGAAATCAGCTGCACATGCACTTCAGCCATCCAGCACATTTGTATCTCAGCAGAAAAACGCCTAAAAAGTCAGAATACGTGCCTTTATCTACTGGAAGGCCGACATCCCAAGAAATATAATTTCAAGTCACATATATTGCTTGCGAAAGATGAGGAAAGCCAATGGGATAAATCATCGATTCCTGAAAAGTCAAAAAAATATTTCGTAAATTGTCGTCAGACGTCTCTTTCATTTTCCCTCATATTATCTACTCGGCGTGTAATTTGATGTAACGATTAATGTACCAGTCATTGGGATGTATTTCTTCCAACATTTCTCGGCCTTTAGAGATGGACAGATGACGACAGAGCGAGTTTTGTCACAAGCAAATACGTGTCCAGTGTCAAGCATTTAAGTGGAGAAATTAGAAAAGTGGACTCACACCTTTACTGTAAATTAATGTCTATCTGCATGTTTAGAGGTAGGAATCCCGATTTGACTACGGTACACCGCACAGCAGGCATCTGATTGAAAGGAATTAGTTTACTGTTTTATTTTCTGACCTTTTTTACCTCACGCATAGGCGTCGAAAAGCTTTAAGTTACCTATATTGGGAAACCTACTTGATCAAATAATTAATGTCTATCTGATAACTTTCATTATTAGACCAGCACCATGCAGTTTAGTAGAGGATTTTGGCAGATTTGAATCATTCGATTGGTCCAATTGTGGAAACTCGGCGGCCTCGGTGGGAAATCCTGCTTGGGCCGTCAACTAACTTTATCAGAATTGTTGGATTTCATACGTTGCAGTACGCTTGGTAGGTAACATGCCACAAGCGTGATACAACTCACGGCTCCCGGTGGGGGCCTCGTAGCTCAGTTGGCTATATATATTCAAAACTTGGGATTGGGTATGACTGGCTGATGACGGCTAATAAACCAGAAATGGCCAATTCGGTCTCCCTTGTCTTTGTCGTCTGACGACGACCCGGAGAACCGGTGTTGAAAATTTACACAATAAAGCTCCATTTCCCATAGAACGTATTCAACTTCAAATATATATATATATATATATATATATATATATACCTGCGTGGCCATTTCGGCCTTATTAGCCTTCTTTATCTAGCCCTTAGTAACACCAGGTTTGGAAAACCCGGGTTGGCATCAGTCGAAGCTGTAATTAAGCAATATGCTATGGTAAAATGTTGAACTATTTTATGAAGCTATGACATATATTCTCGGAGGACTGGAAGTTGGGATAATTAACAGTGTTTAGCTGATTAGTTAGAGGCGTGTAGATTGGAACTGGTCACGGTAAGGTCTCCGTGGAAAGCATCTCAAGAAGCAGCATCATTTTACCACTACTAAACTAGAACTTAATGCCAATCCAAAGTCAAATGAAGAAGAAAATACCATTTTCTAAGCTATCAAATTCTCATAATTCCCATTTTTATGCAAATCAATCGTTCAACGTTTTCTCCATGATACGATTTTTTAAAGGTTTAAAAGTTTTTTGGTCCCCAAGGGATCAGCAGCAGTACGGAGAGCAAACAGTCCACGCCCTATCTTTTTAAGAAAATTTGTAAAATGAAGGCGCCTAAAGGCCTGAGGAAATACCCGATGTTAACTGAGAGATACAGCTCTTCGCAAATTCAACTGCACGGCCAGCTTTGTAGACCTCATGATGTGATTAGACTGCTGTTGCCAATAAACATGTCGGGCATCACTTAGAGGAAATCTAAACAGTTAGCGCAGTGCAGTTAAGAAGAACAAGCCTTCGGACACAATGAGGCGACATAAATTGAGAAAAATACAGAAACATTTTCGAAAAAATTAATAATTTGCAAGTTGAGCTACTAGACTTAATGACTACTAGTGATATTTGTCGTTAAATGTTTAGTTCATAACTGACAGCACATAATAAACCTACCTGGAAGCTCACAACATGGCCGGAGAGAGGGCAACCAGTGTCCGCAGATCCGTCAAAACTGACATTTGTTCGAACCGCAAAAACGACATTTGAGGTCTAGAAACAGATACAATTCCTGCAACTGTGAACTCTTACACAAAATATTTTATTTATAAAACTTCATAACAAGCCCTAATTGAGCCAAAATTTCATGGGTAGTGTCTGGTGAAACATTTCTTGCGAATAAATTAGGAAATCACTAAGCCTTTCTAAAACAGCACAAACAAGCAGGTAAGAGAGTAAGACGAAAAAAATTGCCTAGGACATAAAAAATGACGGGAAAAAGTTAATTTACCCCTGATTCGTGCGCAAAGGTGCCCTAATTGCAAATATTTACTAGATCATAGTTCAATCCTCACGGAATCAAGGAAAACCAGTTTCTACGGAAAAGGACCTCCTTCGAACACAACAGGAAATTTTGCATATAAAGCGGATTTCACTGACAAGTCAAACTGTGAATTCTGTCAGCGCTAATCCTCGCTTGGCAGAAATTATTAACAAAAACTGAGAGAATACCACTCGGCAGCGTTGACAGCTTCCCAAATACACCCTTTACAATCCTGATAATGTGGATTAGATAGCTAGGGAATAGCTGCAAGGGAAACGCAAATAGAAGCGGTTTTACTGTCTTGTCACATTACCACGAACTGATCTTTGAAAATTATAATAGCTGAGAATATTTGGACATTTAACTTCTATTTGCAGGTTTAAGATAAGAGTATTTGTTTACAGAGTTCACAAAAATAACGTTCTGACCTTTGGATAGGCTCAAAGGCGGTAAAATAGGCAATTAAGATGGAATTTAATACATAATCTAAAAGCATCAATATCAGAGTGTTCGGAATGCTTGATGGGAGGCTCTAGAGTAGAGGCTGTGTTCGGTGGTTACGTATTTGCATGCCACAGTCACTGTGTGTACTGAAGAACCAATGGCTCTCCAAGTACACCGATGCAGTTACCAAAATCTTATTAGCATCCGAGATCTCATCAACTTTTTTCCTTTGCTTCGTAGTATCACCTAAATACATAAACGATATTTTGGCTAGAGCTTTTCACCCAAGCATCGTTTGTTTTTTGTCTATGACCATTCATTTATTATATGTTAAAAATATCAGCTCTTGGAATGGATATGAAAACTTGGCCGATGCGTTGCTCTCAAAATAAAAAAATAAATTTCTTTTGCTCTAAGTTGGACATTTGCCAATAGTACTCATCAATAGAAGGTATATCAGTGATACTTTTGGAACTGCACACAAAATACCAATTTTTAAGATGGTAGAATTTAAGGCACGATAACTTACGCGAGCTTTTTCTAATTGTGCCCTTGCCAACTTCTCTGTTTCCTCTCGGACGGCCTCAGCATCCATCGATTTCGACGTGCCTTCATCATCAACACCGTCAAAGCTTATTTGTGAAGAAGATATGGAGCCTGGGGAAATTTCCGATTGCTATATTGAACGAAAAGTTTGATTTTTCAAGATATACTGAGATAATACTGACATCTGCAATCTCAGTACGGAAAGGGGTGGGCCTAAGATATATAAAAAATATAAATGATAGAAAATGAAAAACAACAAATTAACAAAATACAATAAAACAATTACCTGGCGATTGAGGCTGCCAGTCTTGCTTGAATATGTGCTTTCGGATCGCATGCTATCTGATACCTTTACCTTGAAGGCCTTAGTTTTCATCCATTGTCTGAATAGAAGTTCAGTTTAGATGTTCCAAGAACCAAGCAAACGCCGTTCAACGAAGTAAACCGATCGTAGAGGATTGCAGACCTTGCAATAAAAGATAGAATCTGTCCAGTTTTAAGGTAGAATAAAGCTTTCGTTCAGGAGCGTAAAGCAAGTTTCTCTAGAATGGCTTAATGGTTTAACAGAATATGTTTTTACAGTATAAATCACTCTGAATACAATCTTTTGAACTAACTTAGAGTCAAAAATGAAAGAGAGAAGGCAATAATTTGGCTTTCTACAGAGAAAGGAACTGGAAATCAGAGTTGATACTACTCAAATGCTTTCAAGCGAAATGTTGTATGTTAATTTGAAACAGTTAAAAAATAATTTTTTTCAAGAATAAAGAACCTAAAAAAGCTTAAAAATACGAGTTAACGATCATTTGAGAGAGAGAGAGAGTTAGAAAAATGCTTCTTACGTTAGGAACTCAAAAAGCGTATCCAAATCCGCCAAATACATTTTAAACCTCTATTTTCGAAAGATTTGGTCTATTATTTCAACATATGACAAAAAAAATCGGCCAAAAATTAAAGGTTTTATGTGCCGCAGATCCTCGAAATCACTTTAATTCAAAAGTGTCCACGACATAAAAAATAGCATTTCGTTTACGTCCACCAGTATACCAAAGAAACGGTTTTTATGTAGCTGTTTTATTATAAAGCCGAAAGCTTTTTTCTATCTAAATTAAAATGGTTCGGACACGCGTTAAGCCTAATACCCTATTACTGAAGACATTTAGATTCAGAAGGATATTACCGCTCAAGTTACACTAAGTAAAAAGTGCCCACCCCGATAGGTTTAAATTCCATCTTAACCAAAGGTTCAAAGCAAGAAGTTGGAGGATTGTTATTTGCCTGAGTGATTTTAAAAGAAACAAAATGCGACATGGGAAATGCTTATTTTGCTTTAAATGTTTTGGGTTACGTAAAATGTATATGTTTGGGAGAATATGCAAACATTTGCTGGGCACGGTATACTTAAAATAGAAAACGCAATCAAATGCAAAATCAATTGACTAACGAAGCCGTCAGAAAAGTTCTAAGCAATTGCTTTGTATTCAGAAGTTTTAACTGACAATGCGAAGAGCGAAAATAAACCACAAAAGTCTGCTATATAGAAGCACACAAATTAAGGATAGTCAGCATTCCTAAATGTTTAAACCTAGCGTCAGATGAATTTTACCCATATTTAATAGCACACGAATTTTACTAGGTATTGGAATTCCAAGAAAATTCTTGCATATTAAGGTAAGCAACATGCAATTTAAATGTTTAAATATGAGTTTACAGAAGCAGAAATTGGTGAAAAATTCAAATGGTTTGCTAATGCTGTATTATGAAGAAAACTCAACCAAATATTCAGCAAGACAAACTATGTGTGGTAAACTCTCCGAATATTTATAAAAATTAGAAAGGCAGGAGCGCTCGTAATTACTTAAAATAATTCATGTTACATTCTCACAAATAAGCTACTCGATGTGCATTCAGTCTAATGATTAAGTGTCATTGAAGTAACTTCTTTAATCAAGCTGATGATTAAGCAACAAAATATAGCAATTCGAAGTTACAAAGACGTAGAAATGTACAAAGTTTCTTGGATGCCGGTAAACGTTTGTCAGAATATAAGGGCAACTTGAATTGCGTTCTTGTGACCTTTATTGAAAGCACGAAATTTATTGATTAAAACATATGATCACAATGAATAAAAGTACTTAAATATATCGATAACCTTTTCCGAATCGCTCCAAATTTGCTTAAATGTCGTTATAATTGACATTTACAAGAAAATCAGACAGACTTATAATGCAATCGAATTTGGAATCCACTGTGACAATATTTTCGCAACTAGCGAAAAAGGTTACACGATAACTTGAATGAGAGGTTTATAAGCGTGAGGTTTCGGATTGTCACTCAAATCCACTATCAAAGACTGAGTTAGGTAAGGATATTGGATCAACTAGATTTAGCAGCCTCAAGTCACTACCTGCCTATCAACATTGGCACTTTTCCAGTGAATCATATATATTCGCAGGTGGTGTGATAGTTTTCTGAGCGGCCAGATGTTACATTACGCATTAACTATGTAATTTCTATGAACCAGCTTGCTTGTCAAGGTCATCGGTTCACGTGCTCATTGCACGTGCTTTTATGTGGTGCGATGATGGCACGCATTTGAGTGCTGACGGCCTGATTTCGCCATCCGTTTCAGCTCTTGTGTAATTTGGCTCAACTTAATGAGCAACAGGAGCAGTAGTTATCTGCGTGGCTTAAAAACGTTGCCCAGGCAATGTCTCAACACCAAATATGGAAAAGGTAGATCTTTGCGCTTATTGATTGATTGACTTGTGCTGTTTACAGCTCACGCGGTTGTCACCTCTAGTGAGGATTTCAGCCTTATCCAACTTGAATGTGTGGAAAGAACTCGAATCTTCGCTTATATTAGCAAATTGTTTCAGCGCGGCGCGCCCTGATTGGCTCGACGATGGTAAACCGTCGCTCTTAGATAGGCCTGTGTGTATGCACAGATTGGGTTTCTGCATATGTGCCTCGACAACATTGTGCTTCTGAAATGCATTTCATACAAAGCCCCCGGTACACACGGAGTTGGCGAGAGGAGCAAACATTACAACGTGGCAACTGAAATGATCGGAGTGCTTCATAAAAGATTAGTACGCCAAGCTTCTCAAGTATCATCAGATGATTGATCAAGAGAAGATCAAATGCTGTGAATTCGTAGGCGAGAATGGTTAAATATCTGTTCCTTCAGATGGGTGACTGAATGGGTCTGCGAACAGATAAACGCAATACAGTAGTGGAGAACAAATTCAGAAAGCTGCCTTATCTAAACATCACCCAAAAACGACAAACTGGTGCACAACCTGTTGTCAAATGAGCGGAAGAAGGATCATATGCAGATGTTGAGGGCATGATTGCAGCGGTGGAATCAATCATCAGTCAGACGGACGTGATGAATGAGTCAATGAGCCGTATCCGACACCAAGTTTCATCACCTCTCATGGCTCACGTGGCGTGCAAAGTGTTATCCAAGATTGAAAGTACTACATTAATGGGAACTGAAGGCCGAAAATAACCTCATTATCCTGCCGGCGGATAAAGGGCGTTACACGGTCGTTTTGACAGAACAGCTTACCTTCAAAATGCCAAAAGTTTACTGGATGACTGACAGTCCTATGTCCCTTTGAGCAACCAACTTCATTAAAATGCTGGTACTCGAAATCAATGTAACGTTGTTGGCAGTGAAAAGTCAGGGGCACAATTAACAGTTGACCGACGTATAGCTCTAGCCCAGGAAACGGACTTGGCCCGATTTCATGGCCTTCCTTAAGTGCACAAAGAGGGCGTTCACCTTCAGCCCATCGCATCACTCAAATGTACTCAAACTTACGGATTGACAAATTGGCTGCTTCAGCCTCTAAAATTCCAGAGCACTACTTCAGACAATAACATCAGTTCGTCAACACAATTTCATGGTTAAGCCTCCTGCCAAGTGAAGCTATGGTATTCCTTTTTAACCCTATTCCACAGGACTGGGCAATTGAAACCATCGAATTACTCCTACGAGACAAATTCGATGGAACAGAGAATCGACTTGGACACGCCCAAATCCTTCAACTCCTGAAGTTCTATATTAAAACATTTCTTCACGCTCGATGGAACAATCTTCGAGCAGAGCAAAGGCACAGGAACGGGTCACCGATTTCGGGAATCATAGTTGAGGCCACCCTACAATTATTGGAGTCAGTGGTTCTCAGACACCAAAGATCAAAATAATGGGCTTGAGTATGTGGATAACACCTTCATCATCATCGAACGGAATCAGGTGTTAGAATTCAGAGGACATCTCAACGCTGTCTTCCCAGAGACGTAAATTTACGACGCATGAAGTGGAAAACAACCAAGTGGCTCTTCTTGATGTTCGCGTCTGCCGCAAAGATTGCGATGGCCTAAAAATACAAAGTATTCACTTAGGTGACAAACGTGACACAAATACAGAGTAACAACAGCAACCGCCTGAGGAGCCACAAACGCACTTGCGTAAGGGCACTATACCAGCGTGTGGAGACACACTGCAGTGAACCGGGAAGACAAGGATGCCAAATTACAATATCTTCTAAAGGTGTTTAGAGCGAATGGCTACCCGCGCAACTTCTTCAATCAGTACCTAGGCAAACGAGACGAGAGACAAAATCCAACTGACCCCAAATGTTGGTGAGCTCTACCGTACAAGAAGAATGACTCGGAAGCCATCAACCACCTTCTCACACTCGCTTCGACGTTGGATTTGCACACAGACCGAAGGCAATTATAAGGTGTCTGATTATGAGACTAAAAGACTCACTACCGTGGCAAGAAACATGTGGGTCTAATGCAATTGTGGAAAAAGCAAATATGTCTGAGGAACTGGAAAATAACTCCGAACGCGAATTGTTGAGCACGCAGCAGCAATGATGAGGCAAGCGACTAGCGCTCAAGTTGCGGCTCATTTTACGGGACCCAGCCACACATTCAAGTTGGAGGAAGCCGAAATTCTCGTAAGAGCTGACAAACACGTGAGCCAAAATCTGCTCGAATCATGGTTTTCCGGCCCCAATCAATTAACCAGTGCAAAAACCTGCCTGTTCCATATTCGGTGTTGAGACATTGCCAGGGTAAAGTATGTAGCCACGTGGAGAAAGCGCGGATTGCCACTGCTCCTGGTGCCAATGTCAGCGAACCAAATTACCCAAGAGCTCAAACGGAGGACGAAATCCGGCCGTCAGTCACTCGACTTTGGGCCATCATTACACCACATGCAACCACGTGCGATGAGCGTGGGCTACGATAATCTTTACAAGCACGCTGGAGCACAGAAAAACCATGGCAACTGCATAAAGCGATATCTGACTGGTCAGACAACTATCACACCACTTGCGACTATCTGCGATTCACTCGGGAACTTCTACTGTTGATAGGTAGGTAGTGGCCTAGCAACTACCTCCTATAAATGCTGCTAAATCTAGTGGATCCAAAATCCTTATCTGACTCCTCTCTCTCTGATGCTGGATTCGAGTGAGAATCTGAAATCTTCAGGCTAATAAAGCCCTTGTTCCAGTGATCGAGTCTCCTTCTAAGCGACTACTTCTGGTACTTACCTATTTGATTCTATTAACTTGCAGGAATTAAAATCTCAAACGACACCACGGATAGCAAGAGAAATTGCGTACAATGCACGATGATACTGAGTACGATCAAATTAATTTACTGGGAAAATGTGCGAGGTCAAGTTTACGGGAACACAGGACAACTTTTCGTTGGGATCGTCCTAACTAAAAATTAACCCTTTTGTAAATTAAGCGAACTTTTAGGAGGATTTCAACCAAGGGGACCTGACTTTATGCTGATTATTGTTTAACTAATTTAAAATATTTAAAATTCTTGACTTTCCTATTCTTTCCTTTACGCCATGTGGACTCACATCATGCATATGTTGCATTAGGGTGGTTATCTTCTAATCCTTATGCAGAATAAGACCGAAGGCTTGGGTAAGGTTTCAATTCAGTTTATTGAGGGAATGATATGCAAATACCATTGAACTGCCTGTTGGTTACAAGGTTGCTAAGAAAAATAAACGATACATAAAGAAAATTCTTAAAGATATGGGTTACACATTTGCATGTGGAAAATAAGCAGTTTTCGGCAAATAGAAAACTGTGTGCATAAATGACTACACAAAGTTTAAGTGTAGTATAATTATATAGAATTTTAGGTTAGCAAGCAGTCGGTGAGTGGGAGAGTTGATGCCAGTAAGCATGTGCGATTAATTTCATATCAAAATGTCCGTAAAACGTTTACTGAAATATAGCAAGTAGTATTATGCTGTTAAGAAATCGTGTCAAACAGGACCGGAATAATTTTTTCGGCGGTATCATTGTGGGCATTGATATAACAATCCAGTTACTTCTTAAAGACGTCAACAGAAGTTGATATAACAACAGCCTGAGGCAGAATATTCCAATGTTCAAAACACGGTTGGAGAAGATGAATTTTCTTGTGTTTATCTTGGCCTTGTTCACACGTAGTTTAAATTGATGACCTCTCAATTTTGTGTTCGTTGCTAACTGGAAGAAATGCCAGTTATGAGGTGGCAGCTATGCCCACGGAAAGTTTTTATCATGTCTCCTTGTAGCTGCCTGAAACTCAAAGGAAAGAGATCAAGTTTGGACAACCGTGTTTCATAGGATAATAAACCCTGCCCAGTTACAAGTTTGGCTGCACGTCTTAAACCTTTTTGAGAATGCATAGGTCATTAGCGTTCCAGGGCCTGCAAGCTTCGATATCGAATTCTAACTGTGGCCGCACAAAGGTTCGAAAGACTTTAGCGAAACAGTCTTTTTCAAAGGCGGAGAAAAGCCCGCTTGACAAAGTAGAGAGCTAACATCACCGACTAGGCTAACTTCTGAGCAATGCAGCGAGGGTTTAAGCGAGGACGGGATCTACATTTCAAAGTTCCTTTGGCACGTCCACTTCTTGCAGTGGTGTATGATCAAGGCAGCAGTCATGATTTTCGAAATACTGAGTCTACTGGATCGTAGAAAAGTGTATTTGTTCTCACTGAACAGCAAAAGCCAGTCCTTCGACCATTTATGAAGTTGGTTTAGTTTCGCCTGCAAAATGCTATACGTCAACTGTAGTTCGGATGACGCTCCTGAGCTCACCATCATCCGAAAACATCATCCGCAACATGACGCAGCCATTGACGTGCATACTGAACAGAGCAGGGCCAAGAAGGATGCCCTGGGGGACACCACTTTCGATAGCCACCCCCCGAATGCTAAAGAGAGTAAGAGAGTGGCCAAATAGAAAGCTTCGTACTCACTGCAGGAGATTACCCCTACCACCTGTTTGGCCGAGGTTTTTCAGGAGTAGCTGATATGTGCCTTCTTAAAAGTTAATATAAGCTTCGCGGGGTAAGGGGGTATTAGTTAGGGGTAGCACCACACAGATAGCATTTGGTCGCTCCATTTGTCTCGTACAGGTGGTGAATGCTCCTGTGGCCACCTCTAACTGGTACCCAACTCTCACCTGTGGCTCCTCGAAGTTGGGTTCTTCCCAGCAGCCACACCCCGGGCAACCGTCACGACCGGCGGGCTAAACCAGGTGAGGGTCTCCGGTGTTGTGTGTGCCTCAACACCCGGTATGTCTGACTCCCGAACTTCCCACCTCCCCATCTCAAAAAGTCCTACGGTGGGGTCGACAGCAACCCCGAAGGCGGCCCAGGTTAACTTGGGTCGTTCTCCAACTAAAAAAACCGTGACCAATAGTGGAGTTCGGCAGCCGTATGGGATGTCCGAGCAGCCATATTTAGGGACAGCACTGCTTGCCTCCTCGCGGAGGAAGGGGCTAGAAAATGTGCCCTAAACAAATGCTGGGTATCATGTCTTCTGCAGCCGGTCGCGGCTCGCAGATCGCAAAATACGCGGTCGTAAAACTCAAAAAAAACAATACCCCCGTCCCCATCCACCTCTGCCATACCCTCCAGGCTGCTCGGGTGAGTCCATTCAAACTAGCAGCCTGGAATGTTCGTTCCCTTTTAGACAATCCTAGGAGCAACCGGCCGGAACGGAGGACGGCGCTAGTCGCTCGGAAACTGGCGCGCTACAAGGTGGACATTGCTGCTCTCAGCGAGACCAGATTCTCTGAGCAGGGTCAGCTGGAGGAGGTGGGTGCCGGCTACACCTTCATCTGGAGCGGCCGGCCAAAGGCAGAGCAACGCGACGCTGGTGTTGCCTTTGCCATCCGGGAACGACATCGTGGACGTCTGCCCTGTCTACCGCAGGGTATCAATGATCGCCTGATGAGCCTTCGTCTGCCTCTTCGGGGAGACCAGTTCGCCACCATCATTAGCGCCTATGCTCTCCCAATGACGAGCTCTGATGCGGCGAAGGACAAATTCAACGAGGACCTGCACGCCTTGCTGGCGACTGTGCCGAAAGAGGACAAGTTAATTGTCCTTGGTGACTTCAATGCCCGCGTCGGGACAGACCACGCTGCCTGGCAGGGAGTGCTGGGTCCCCACAGTCTCGGTAGCTGTAACGATAACGGCCTCCTTCTTCTGCGCACGTGTGCGGAACACCGTCTCCTGTTTACCAACACCTTCTTCCGCCTTCCGACGCGGGAGAAGGCCACGTGGATGCACCCTCGGTTGCGGCGCTGGCATCTGCTGGACTATGTTCTCATCCGGAGGCGAGATCGACAGGATGTGCTGGTAACCAAGGCGATCCGCAATGCCGATGTTTGGACAGATCACCGCCTCGTCATCTCCCAGATGAGGCTCCGACTGCAACCCAGACGAAGGCCACAAGGTAAGAGGCAGCCACGTAAGTTAAATACTCTTTTATTAAATTTGGCTGCTCACTTTTTTGATTTCAGCAACCAAATAACCGAGAAACTGGAGGACCTGCATGCTCCAGATGATAACGCTACCGTGGAGACACGATGGTGTCGACTGCGAAATGTCATCCAGTCCACCGTCCTCAATGTCCTCGGACGCGCACGCTGTCGACACCAGGACTGGTTTGACGAAAATGACGCCGACATCAGCAACTTACTCGCGGAGGAGAATAGACTTCACAAAGCCTACATAGACCTTCGGACTGACGCTACCAAAGCAGACTTCTTCGGATGCCGGCGCCTTGTACAGCAACGGATGCGGGAAATGCAGGCTGCCTGGGTGATCCGAATGTCTGAGGAAATCCAGGGGTTTGCGGACTGCAATGAAATGAAAAACTATTTCAAAGCCATCAAGGCCATCTACGGCCCATGTATCAAGGGGACCGCGCCACTTCTCAGCTCTGACGGCACAACACTGCTGACAGAGAAATCGCAAATTCTGAAGTGCTTGGCCGAGCACTTCAGAATTGTCCTTAATTTCTCATCAGCCATCTCCGATGCTGCCATTGACCGGCTCCCTAAAGTGGACACGAACAATGACCTGGATCTGCCGCCTTCCCTACCAGAAACCATCCGGGCCGTGCAGCAGATTTCCAGCGGTAAAGCACCGGGATCCGACGCAATCCCACCGAAAGTCTACAAGCACGGTGGGCCCCGGCTGATGGCAGAACTTACAACACTCTTCCAGGTCACCTACAGCAGGGCCTGCTCCCGGAAAGCCAATGTGGCTTCCGCCGACACCGCGGACCAACCGATATGATCTTCGCCGCCCACCAGCTACAAGAGAAGTGCCAGGAGATGCGAACTCACCTATACACTACCTTCGTGGATCTAACGAAAGCCTTTGACACGGTGAATCGTGACTGATTGTGGAAAATAATGCAGAAATTCAGCTGTCCTGAGCGCTTTACGCCCATGGTGCGTCAGCTTCATGACGGGATGACGGCGCGCGCCACTGACATCGGGATGGTATCCGAAGCATTCGCAGTGGCCAACGGAGTGAAGCAGAGCTGCATATTGGCTCCCACCCTGTTCATTCTCATGTTCTCCGCTATGCTGATGGACGCCAACCGTGATGAGCAGCCTGGTATCCGCATCGGCTACAGAACTAACGGGCACTTGCTCAACAATCGGCATATGCAGGCTTCAACGCGCGTGTCTACGACTACAGTCCATGACTTGCTCTTCGCGGACGACTGCGCCCTTAACACAGTGATGGAGGAGGACATGCAAAGGAGCATGGACCTCTTTGCCGCAGGCTGCGCCGGTTTTCCATTAACAATCAGTACAGCCAAAACGGTTGTCGTGCACCAGCCGCCACCCAGCGCGGAATACAATGCTCCTCGAATCAATGTCAACGGTGCTCAACTCAAAAACGTGGAAACCTTCGCTTATCTAGGAAGCACGCTCTCACGCAACACGAGAATCGATGACGAGGTTGCCCAACGGATCTACAAAGCTATTCAGGCCTTCGGCTGGCTGCAGGTCTCCGTGTCGAGTCGCCTCGGTATTCAACTGAACACCGAACTGAAGATGTACAAGGCTGTCTTCTTGACGAAACTTCTTTACGGAGCGGAAACCTGGACCGTCTACACGAACCAAGCCAGGAAGCTGAATCAATTTCACCTCAGCTACCCCCGCAGAATACTGAAGCTGAGATGGCAAGGCATGATCCCGGACACGGAAGTCCTGGAGCGGACCAGAGTCCTCAGCATCCATGCCATGCTCAGGCAAGTGCAACTTCGATGGAGCAGCCACCTGGTAAGAATGGACGACGAGCGACTACTTAAACGAATTTTCTACGGAGATGTCGCTACGGATTCTCGCCGGCAGGGAGGTCAAAAACAACGCTGCGAGGACACAATGAAGATATCGCTGAAGCAACTGCAAATCAACCCGGTGACCTGGGAGGACCTCGCCCTGTATAGACGGGCATGGAGAAGGTCCGTGAAGACTGGTTCAACAATCTATGAGGCCAACCGCATCACTACCGCCAAAATAGCGGCACGAAAGTCACCAGCGCCCCGGACGAACATCGGCGATGCCCAGGCTTTGCCAACATACACGCACTGTCAACTCATCTTCCGCGCGAGAATCGACCTGGTTGGATATCTTCGGACGCAGTGCACCAACAATCCGACAATTCCGATTTCTACGTCAAATTCTGCCAACCCTCCTTCAGACTCGCCCACCCTCACTCCTGGCATCAATTCCATTGCTCCCACCACCATAGAGACCACATCTATCTACTCATCGCCTGTTACTCCCACCACCGCAACCACCACCGCCTTCGCCTTCACTACCACCACCACCACCATCAGCAATGGGGACTCTCTCCTAAACTGTCCTCAATGCGACCGCACATTCACCTCACGCATCGGCCTGGTGGGTCACTTGCGAATCAATCGTACAGAGACTGATTAACTAGTGCCTGGAGCACCAACACACAGCAGAGATCGTCGTCTCTACTGTCCTCACTGTCCTCGCGCATTCACTCATCACATGGCCCAATTCGGTCACATGCGCATCCATGACAGCAAAATTCACCGCAATGCCGACAACGCCGATACATCATGCACACCCTCCGCTCCTGCCATTCTTACCGCCCCTGCCACCCCCAGTACCACGAATGACATCCCCCAGCCTCTACTGATTTCTTCTGCCTACAATGCGCCCGCAACTTCAACGCACGCATCGGCCTGGTCGGTCACCTGCGAATCCATCGCATGGAGGCTGGTGAACCAGTGCCTGGGGCTCCGACATACATTCGCCGCGCCTGCCTTCACTGCCCTCACTGCTCCCGCACATTTACACACCGCATGGGCCTATTAAGACACATGCGCCTCCACGAAAACATGCGGTATACCACCGGAGGCTAAGCCACGTCAGCGCACACCATCTACACTAATACATAGACAGCACCCGCACAATCATCATTATGTACCTGATAAAATCACGGTTTCCTAGAAACCGTGGCTTGGAAGGCTGCCAATCTGACGCTTACACCGCACCACGCCGTCGGCCCAGTGTATGTGCTGTGTGTGTCGAGTGGCTGACCAATGGACTAAGAGTCAGATGGCGATGCCTCCTCCATATCCCCTGATTTAGTGAATCCTGTTGTGTACGTTATGGGGGCCAGGTCGTGCTGGGGCGCGTGAAGACGGGAACGCCAATCCGTCAGCCAATATGCCCACTCCCACATCAGACAACTGACTGGCTCGGATGGTGGTCTGATTGTGGGGGTGGGGGTCGACAGCTTAGCGCATTTTCCTCTCTATTAACAATCTGACGCGCTTGAAACTATCACGCTGCGCTAAAAGCCGTGGCTTGGTAGGTTGCCAACTGACGGGATAACTCGGACCGCGTGTCAGCCCAATGTGTGTTTTGTGCGGAGTGGCTGACTGGTGGACTGAGAGTTATGCTGCAATGGCTCCTTCTTAATGTGGCCTTTATGGCACTCCCACTCCGTGGGATCCGAGTTAGGTGTGGTAGTACAACCAGGAGCGGCTCTGGCCGTGCCAGCCACCTGCGCCTTCTCCTATCTCTGGTCTTCTTGACTCTGTCTTGACACCAGGCTCAGGTGAGGGAAAAGGAGAGAGTGCGGTAGCTGCAGCGCAAGGCTACTTTCACTTAAAACTAATTCACGCGCAAGTCACCGTCCCTGCACCACCTGGTGCGGAGCATGCGGTGGACCTCGTCGAAATCGACCGTCGAACTGTCGATAAGCTACGCGCAGCGCATAACTTCCGTCAACTTTCCGTGTTTTACTTTCAAAACAATAGAGTAAGTGCGTCATGCAAGACCGGCCTCTTCGGAATCCATGCTGTGTATCGGATAATAGTTTATGCTGCTCTAAGAAGTGTTAGCTCTAGCTTAATTATATTTTCGATGGTTTTTCATTAGATCAAATTGAGACTAATTTGTCTGTAATTATTTGCGGAGACCTTGCTGCCACCTTTATATATCGGTGTGATATGTTCAAATGTCCAATCAAAGGGTAAACATCCGGCTTCGAACGAGACTAGGAAAGGCACAACGGTTTTGCTAGTTCTGCCACCATTTCCTTCAGTAACTTATGCGATATTTTAGCTGAGTCCGGTGATTTTTGACTCATTCAGCACCAAAGGCACTTTATGTACAGTTGCTTCGTCAAGCGATACAACCTCAATTAGTGGACCCTCATTGAAGTCGTAGTTAGGAGGAGGAAATTCGCTCTCACTTGTGAAGATAGAGTCAAAAATTCTGAAAGATGATCCTACTTTTTCCCATCCTCGATAATCTCTAAGGTTTCGCTAGTATGCAATATGGGTCCGTTGTCTCTGTTTCGAGTGCTTCTTCTTACATAAGTGTAGAATAACTTCAGATTTGCTACTGCACGGTTCATTAGGTCTTTGTTCAAATTGAGCCGTACTCTGAAGATATGTCGCTTAAATTGATTTCTCTGTGCCTTGTATGCGTTTATCTACACAGGATCCCTATAAGCGAGCTATTTCTTCCACAACCGCCGTTTTTTATTCACTTCTTTCTTTACGTTTGATTCAGCCACTGGGGTTTGTTGCTCAGTCTCTTGGGTGGAATCGCGCAGTAGTTCCTGAGGAGAATATGCAATAACTCACGTAACAATTCCCAATCCTCAGCTTTATTGCCATAAAAAGCTAATTCCCCGTTTATGTTGTTGAGTTCGGCCTTCATTTGATCGAACTCACCATGCCAAATATTTTTTCTAGATCTGGTGGGCTGTAAAGACACCGAAAAGATGGAATAGTTCCAATGAAGGACGACATGGTTACTTCGACCAAGGGGAGGTAGACATTTCACCTCGTCAACACTATCCCGCGATTTTGTGAGCACCAGAGTTAATCTGTTTTAGTGCGACCCTCATGCACCCTCTTGAGAAATAAGACGAAGTCCCCAATTATGAAGACATCAGGTCAACCAGCAAATCATTTTAGCTCTTCTAACGGGCACGTTTTAGCCTCTGGTTCACCTCTTGTTGGCCGATACACGGTCAGAATTTCAAGGCTATATGATCCCGGCACCTTTATAATGAGCCAATTGGCTTTTAAGTTGCATGCAAGCTGTTTCGTTTTTTTCTAAAACATGAAGTCCGGGTATTGCATGGGTAACAACGCCTCCTCCCTGACAGCCCCTTCGTTCCGTTCGAAACTACTTAAATCGTGGTAGTGCCAATTCGCGATCTTCTATGTTTTCGGAAAACGAGGTTTCTGTCAAAGAGAGAATTTCAGGGGAAAGTTATTAGGTATGAATTTTTTAGCATTATCGCCTCATGCAGATCAAATTTCTTCAAAGGCTGCACAGATATGTGGTTTATTATCATATAATTACTTCCTTCCGGAGATAAAGTTAAACCTGTACCGCATGTTTGTTCTTCCTATCCTAGAATACTGCTGTCCCCTCTTTGGGCTGATGAACGCTTCTGACCGTAGTAAGATTGAAAAAGTTCAGAGGGTTGTTACTCGCCGACTATTTTATTTTCCTGGATCCAGTGTCTCTTATAAGGATAGATGGCAGTTAGCAAACATTTAATTTCTTTGGGTTAGAAGACTCGAAGCCGGTCTCTGATTCCTGTTTCGCGTTAACTCTAGCCCAAATCTCCCACGAATTAACGATAGATCGACCCTATGCCACTCGTAATTCCTCCATGATAATTTAACAACCTCTTAGCTCCATAACTAACCGTTCTCAGTGTTTTGCCTCCAAATATGCTTTCATCTGGAATAATCTTCCACTGGAAATTAGGTTGTCGTCTAAATTAGCTATTTGCAAAACCAAATTACACAAACATTTAACTTCGGAAGATATAAAGTTCTTATTATCTGTTTCCTTCCCAAACTCGCAACGTTTGGATTTTGAAAAGGGTCCTCCTGGTATTTGACGCAGCTCCCTTGATATTATATTGACCTCTAATTATATGTCCATCATCCTCTGCAGAGTCAATCTTTGCATTCACTTTTTCTTCCCCCCTTTTAAAATAGCATCGCCAACTCTTGACAACCTTGATACTTTCCTCCGATTTTGCAACCCTGACGATGGTCTCCGGGTTCAGTCAATGATTGAGGCGGGTTCTGATGGTTTCGCCGCTTTGATTGGTGGACTATGCAGTCAGCAAGGTCGCATCTCGACGATGAGCTCGTGACCTCTACTGTCCCCTCTTCGTTTCAACCCTGTTGTGCACGATGATTTCCTCCTCTCTCACCTCCACTGGTGGTTAGAAACAGTAGCTCTGACTGCTATATTATCTCTCACCCGACAAGGTGCGTTCCAAACCCTCGAACGTTTTCAGCAACATCACAATACTATCCCATTGCATTTAGCTAGTAACTTTTTTTAGTAAAGTAGTTTTTCTCCTAGTTTTTTTTAAATTGGCGGCTCACCAAACTCCACCTCCGATTTACCCGTAGGAGTATTTTTTTACTGCTTCTTTTCTAGTTCACCGTATATGTCAAAGATTGTCGACTACTGTTTTAAAAAAAACAAATCGTTCGGAATCGGATATGCCTACCATCTTATTCATTTCTGCTGTTAATATGACTGCTCACGTGGTGCAGCAATTATCCAATTTGTATTTATTTATACCGCGATACTAAGTTTGTAATGATGGGGCTCTCTGGGCCTTAAATATGCAATTTATTTATTTATGCTCTGTGTATTGGTGTAAAAAATATGAGTTTTATATTTTTGGGAAGTTTTAGTATGGTGCAGCCTTATCCTCGATTTACGGAACCTCTTGACACAGTAGGGAAATGGTCAGATTTCTAAAACACTGACGTTGTCTGAGAAAAGCCTACTCGAGCTAGCTTTATTGCATAGTTCTCTATTCTTTTCGGATGTAGAGGAAATCTGGTGTTGTAGATCTTTTGGTTTAGTTGTAATGATGGGTGCAAACACATCGTTTGTTTTGCCTACAGTACTCACTTTGCTTGTTTGGAAGCTCTTGGTCAATGTAACCCTACAATGGAATGTGGAATCGGTAGCTGTCTGTATTTTAAGTACGATCAGTCTTTTATTGGACTCGAGTTGGTTGACGCACTCACCGACGCAATCGTCCCCCGAGGCCTGGCATTTTGCTGTAAAGTCCCCTTTCTTTTGCTTAGTCACTTTCTTAATGTTAAGTTGCTTAGATTTTCGCTTTTTGGGGAGTTTGATGACTGAGTGAATTGATACCTTTAGGTTTTTGACCTCAGCTTCCAGATGTATGATTTTCTGCAGAAGATTTAAGCAACCCGTCCAAGTTTCATTTTCATATGTCACGTGTTTGAAAGCAAGTACACTTTTCGCTCGCTTAGCGGGAGGGGAACGAGTGACAAAATGTACATACTTGTGGGGCATTTTGCGATTGCTTTTGCTAAAGGAATTAAGTTTTTCACCAGAACCACCGTACCTGGATGGTCTAGTGTTTCTGCACACTCGCCTGTGGATCGGCGTGACCGAATTCGATTCCCGTTGGCACACGTTGTTGGACGTTCGAATCTTCACCAATTTCAATACCCATATCTAGTTAGTGGTGATGTGGGATGTTTATATATTGATTATGCACAAAAAATTTAAAACAAGGGATGTAATGAAGCAAAATTAAAAACGACTCAGTCGTTGTTGATTTTGTAGTGCCGGGAGACCTGGTGGCGAAAATGAGACAAATTTTGAAGTGTATGTTTCTACCAAGATTACAGAATATCCGTCCGAGGATGACGGTTCTGTTTGTCTAAGCTGGAATATTGCCATTTTGGATCTGCAACAGCGTCCAGTCGATAAAAATACCGAAACCGGTGAAGATTCATGGAGACCCAAAATGTAAATCCAAATTGGAAGTTTGCGCGGTGAGTGAATGTAATTTAAAAACAATTTTTTTCCTATCACCTAAGCAACTACACTTACAAAGTTTAACTTCGTTGCAAATTACACCGACACAGGGTTGCTAGTCTTCCGTGTAAATACAAAAACTAAGACTGTTTAGGCAGAGGGTAGGCTGATTTTGATCGAAGGTGAGAGGGTTCTGCCGAGTTAAAAGGTAAGTTCCTGCAACAACCTTGTCAGTATTAGATCTTGCCAGCCAACCTTAACTTGCAAGTGTAATTTTGCACTTTACCACTTATTATTCCCTAAAATGTTTCAATAGACATTGGATTTTCTAAAACATTTTATTATTGGTTAGTACATAGTAAGTCATTTCTAATATCAGCAAATTGTTCGAAAATAAATCCAATCAAACCACTGTCATTTCCATTGGATTTTAATACAGGGTTTATCCTATAGGAACACGAGAGGGTCATTCATGCCAGTGGTGATATGGAATAGATTTCGTTGGTTTTATCAAAATCTTACTTTAAAAGAGCCATACCAAATTAATTTTTGCATCTTTTGATTCGCTTTAGAATCTGAAATTCTTAAACAAGTGGTTGCAGTTTCCGGTATTGCAATTTTTTCATTCAAATGACTAACTTCAGATTTTGACTGAAAAAAATTCACTTCATTCATTAACAGTGCGTTAAAATGCGTTATGCGGGGTGATTGTTTCGTTCATTCATTTTGCTTATTAAAGTAAATTGCTGCAGCAAGAGAAGCAACCGCACTGGAGGGCTAGGCATTTTTTACAAAATTCGATGAAATTCATTTAATGTGTTTTTAAGCGTTTAATTTACTACATCGGTTGGAAGGAAAATCCAATATCATGATATAACGATTACTTCCTCCCCATACATTGTTTGTCCATCTCCCTTTTCAGAAGACTGCTCTCGACAGCATTGCTGGTATCTCGCAGTGGCAGCCGCACTTTCTGCTATTTTTTCGTGTGAGAAAATTTCCGTGTGTGGTATGATGTCCATGCAAACATACAAAATCCATTACTTCAAACCCATTCGTATTCTGGAACAAAATCCAAGCATTTTGTATAGAGGAAGTACCATATGATTTAGTTAAATTCTTGAAAACTGTAAGGGTTGTCATAATTTGCTGTCGCGTTCTCCAGCTCAAATTCGGCCGATGTAGGAGCGAAACAGTTCAAGCTTACTTCGGTGCAGGATTGCTACACAGCAGGTGGTTTCTGCTTCAAACTTTGCATTTTATTTCTGATTCGCATATGAATTTACCACACGATGATTTTCAGGACATTTTATTTATACCAGCTAACAACGATTAAAACTACTCAAATCCGACACCTTTTTTCATAAATGATTGAGTATTTGTATGAGTGGATGTCGCCTTGGTCTATTAAAACACCAAGTTTAGTAGCCCTGCCGTATCGGAATTGCATTCCATGAGAGGGTCGTTTGACATTGGTATCTGACCGCGTAAAGCAACTATAAATTCTGAAAAGGAGAAGCAACATATTTTCTTTCATCTAAAACCTTGCATCGCATGATTGCTGATGTCCCGTTAATCTTCAGTCCACCTCCGGAATAACATTGAATATCTGACTTTGCGACGCATCTCTCATGTCCTTACTTCGTATTTATCGACGTCCTTTCTTTTGTGACGACTGTAGTCTTTCGGCTTCTCTTGGTGCATGTGATAATTAATCGAGTCGCTTTTTGCACCGTATTCTTGCTATTTCTTCATGGCAATTGCTGGAAGTGAGTCAATCTCTTACAGGGGCATGCTATTAACTTAAAATTTATAAAGTCGTAGCATTATTAATTAACTTCTGTGAAATTGGAGTTTCCGAAATGTACATTTATACGCATCTCCTTAACTGGTAAATTGTTGTTATGATAATAGAGTAAGACTAGTTACCTCCGTTTGCCCGTCGAACACAGGCAAGTCCTCTTACAAGAGAAAAAGTGGAAAGTGTTGTTTAAGTTAAGCAAGCAGTAAATCGTATACAATAGTTTGTCGTATATGTAGCAGAGGCCAATTATATTTATCTTTCTTAATTACTGATCGGGCTTCCAACATGTGACGGTAGAAGTTCAATTGGTTCTGCGATGCCCTTGCTGATCGAACCTAAATGACCTGGTCTTCCACAGTTAACTGCGAAGAAAGCAAAAGCGATAAATGACATAATTTCATTTTTAAGTCTAAATAAACACCAAACAGATAACACGCTGTCATGCTCTTTAAGGCCTTTATCCTTGGAGCACATTTGTCTTAATGTTCTCATTAAACATTTTGTTTATGCTAACCTGGGTGTTTGCATAGACATGAATGGTACACTCCATTCACATTTGGTTTCGCTATTCAAAAATAACTTTACACATTTCCGTCAGTTTTGAAATTGATATATCAGGGTAGACGGGAACCTGGCAAGAAATTGCAGGGCAGGCAGCACTCTTATTTCATGTTTAGTATGGCTCGGTAGGCCGCGTTTGCTCATCCCGATGAATAATGATCATACGAATCGAGGCGAATGTTCGCATTCCTGGTGTATGTAAAAGTGACTTAGAAGAGGACGACGTAGAAAATTGTTCGATAGCCGGACGCATTTTTGCATTCACCTGAGGTTTAAAATTTTGTTCTGCCGTCCATCGTCTGAGATCAAAGCAACAGCAGAAAAAGTAGCAGGTATAAGAGTTAGGGAGTAATAAAACACCAGTAGCGCCATTTCGGAGTTGACTGCGCAGGGATCCAGCTAAACATAAAGACTGACCGATTTAAGCCTTGGTCTCTAATGAGAAATCAGTCAATCGATGTGTTGATCTGGCACCCACATACGATAGTTCGACCGTCGATTTTGACGATGTCCACCGTACGCTCCACGGCAGGGTGGTACAAGCACGGTGACTTGCGCGTGAATTAGTTTTAAGTGACAGTAGCCTTGCGCTGCAGTTACCGCACTCTCTCCTCCTCCCCAACCTGAACCCGGTCTCATGACAGAGTAAAGAAGACCGGAGGCGGGAGAGGACGCAGGTGGCTGGCACCGACCGGAGCCGCCCCTGGGCGTACCACCACACCTGTCACCCACATACGACAGTTTGACCATCGTAGTTTAACGATGTCCACCGTGTGTTCCATGGGAAAAAGGAGCAGGGACGGTGACTTGCGCGTGATTTAGTTTAAAATGATAGTGGACTTGCGCTACATCTACTGCACTCTCTCCTCCTCCCCACCTCAGCCCAGTGTGAAGGCAGAGTCAAGAAGACCGGAAGGCGGGAGCGGACACAGTTGGCTGGCGCGGCTGGGTCCCCTATGTCCCAGCCGCCCCTAGGCGTGCCACCACACCTCCCATGTTCGGTATTTGGTATGAGAGTGCAACCCGAATAATGCCTGCCATGCCCTAATGTGGCCCCCGTGTTGGTCCAACGCATCTACCACTTGGCCCGTTTAGGGGGCACAGCCCACATTCAAAGCCCTGTGCGCTAGCACCTGGACTGGTATAACTGATGTGCGCATGACTCCTATGGCCCGTTACTTTTGCCTGTTTTGTTGTCGCTTTTATCACTGACGATCGACTTCTGTGGAAGATAAAAACACAGATAAATAAAGAAATGATTTCAGCGATTGTACAGCCGTCTTCTTCTTCACGAATAATTATCTTAATCTTTTAGTACTCTCTAACGACCGCTATCAACTTGAATTAAAAAATGACTGCTTGGCTATATGGAGGGACCTTACTGTGCATCCGGCAAAGATCACACTCAATTTATTTTGTGCTTTTCACATGTAGCCAAGTAGTCGTAAGATTTTACTGACCTTGTGGTCATTTTATTATGATTCCGACGCTATTTCGGTGGCATTTCTTCCACTTGTCCTGGGTGGAGAGCAAAAAATGGCCTACCCCAGGTCTTTTTCGGCAGATGTCTTGCGCTGATACCTGTAACTTCTTTTCTATCAACATCATTTCTATCCTTCCCTCTGAATTTGTTACCAGCTGTTGAATTTCATCAACCGGACTGGCCACATATCCAGCTAGTTGAAAACCTGGTTAGATTATTTGTGGCTGCCAGCAAGATTTTATATGCTGCTGTTTTAACATGAGGAAGAATCCGTCCTTGACCGTTCCGGAAATCTGACTGCAACATTGTTTGATTAATATATTACTACTGCAAAAGGATTAAGTAACAAAACTGTATTGCACTATAACTATACCGTTAAAGGCATGAACTGAGAAAAGGAACAGGTCAACTTATTTTATTGATTTAGTGCTCGAGTTGTCTGCAGGCCTGCACCAGAGGCGGACTTGCACAATATAAGAACATATTAAGTTTTATTCAGGAGCGAGAAATGGGAAATGCGCGTTCGGAAGTTTTGGCGAAAATTATCTTCGATTTACATAAGAGAGGGATATTTTCCGTCGTTTTCACAGAAACCTCCCAATGTGAGGGCCTTTGGGTCGTCGGCAAGACAGCAGCAAAATTAAGAACTTGGATCCATGCTAACTGGTTAGAGGGGTGAATCCCATCTTGCGAATTACCTCTAGCCAACATCAACAGTCAACATTTTAATGTGATGGACTAAATACCTTACGTGTTTCCTACGCTCCGTTGAAATTCTCGCAAAGTGCGTCACGCGTTTGCTGTTCCCAGGAAAGGTCAAGCAGCCTGGTGTCACAGTAATATCACAGATAGCTGCCTCACATATTTTGATGTCATGCTTTTGTCGGAGGCAGAGTTTTCAGAGTTGACCGAACAGTGCTTACACCTTCCCAAAGTGACGGCTGGTTTGTGTGTTCTATGTACTTATATTACTAGGACGCACTGCGCGCTATGTTGTACACGATCAACTGGGCTCTAGTTAGAAAGATATTATTAACTGCGCATACAACTCGAGGACTGCGATGGGCCAGTTTTTTGTGATATCTGCTACCAGATTAATTTTGTTGATTGTATTTGATCTTTTCTTTGTTCAAAGGGTCACTTTTGGTTAAAATAGCGATCAAACCACACATAGACAGCTTTTTCTGGGAGCAGAGATCGAATTTTTGGGCTTAGTTCATGAGAAAGTGTAGTAAGTATCTGAGTCAACAATTCTACAATCTTCACTACCCTCTCTGTTCCACCCCCATACTGTTTGATGGTACATTTGTATTAATGTTTCAGTACATGTGGCTGTGCCGAGCTCTGCGACATTAATCGTAGTACATCCACGTATCATTGTGTTCATAAATTTGGGAAGGACTTTAAGGGTCTGGTTAGGTGCTTCAGCCTTAGCAACCACATGAACTTCACAATTTTGTCATCCGCTCACAAGTTAGTAAGAGCTATGATGCATCACTCCATGACGAACGTACTTCACTGCGCAGCTCCTGATCAATTTGGGTTTTTTTTGACAAGTTTATTTTCGGCTTGGGACTAAATATCGTTAATCACACAGAGGTCGTAGAAGGAAACGCACAAGTATTTTTAACTTTCCCTCTTACTTTGATCCGCAAATATGGTCCCATGACCTTGACAGTTTTTTTATAGGATACTCATCATGGTTTTTTGACATATGCAAGATTATAGCCGCCAATAGCTATGTCGGGTAAAGAAAGAGGAAACAATCTCATGCGTGGCATGCATGGACGCGCTTGTTGACGTTTTCACCCACTAATTTTAAGCCAACCGCCGGTCGTTTTTTGTTTATCTTGCAAACGGTCTTTGATGGTTGTGGAAAGAGAGGGAGAGAGTGAGGTAGATGCGATGAAGGTATGCTTTGCTATTAACAAATTTGTGCGTCAATCAAATTCATCCCCACCTTATAGGACAGTGGTGGCGTCTTCGGCTACAATGTACGAACTTTCATCTTTCAAAATGGGGAAAATCTCTGGATAGTGATAGTATCCTCCGAAAAGTAATGCATCAGGCGTCGGCTTTGTTTCGCTCCTTTATTGTCCTGTCCAATTTTTTGAGCCATTCCTCGAGAGCCACCGATGAACCTTAATTCAAATAACATACTTTACTACTGAAACCAAATTAAAATCTACCCATGATCTCTTGAATATAGAAGTGATTTTGTTTATTTGTCTTCGGAGCCTCACAGTTTGATTACCAGTTTGATTAATTAAGCTCGCTGATTGGTGGAAAAATGACCACTTACTAATTTGATCTTTAGATACTCATGGCTACGACCCAGCTCTCAATTTCATGAGTGGTTATCCCCTGTTCCTTGAATTCGGTGACGGGATATTATTTTGGATCAGGATAATTTATCGGAGTTTTGATTTTGGGACTCAAACTTAGTGACGTTTCAGTCAGATATCTCCTGAGTGATGAATATTGGTCTTGCTCTTTTCATTCCAATAGGTCATTCATATCTAAGGGAATAATGTATAACAATTCATCGGCGAGATACAGTTTGATAAGCGACTTTCAAGCTCTTCTCTATTTCATGGTACGATATGCTTGGTCAGCACCAACGACCAAGCCAGGCTTAACCAGTGTTGTTGCACCAACATGTTCTCAAAATCTTCTTTCAGTTGTCTGCTTGCCAACGAGTTGTTGCTTTTGAGGAAGCACGTTGAGCTTAGAATAAAAGTATAAACAATGTCACCCTCGTCACGATGCAAAAATATTCGATCCTGGTTTATGTGCAAACACGCTATCGACAAGCACATTAAAACACCTACCGCGAGATGAATGAAGGTAGGTCGAGTAGGCTGTCCTCAGAGAATCTAAGTATTTTGGAGCAAGTTTTCTGAATTCTTCCACGTCAACAACTTCCAGTTCCGACTTAGTCCACCTGTAGAGAAAGTCCTCCATCGCTCTTTCGGATGAACTGTTATAACAAAAATTACATTCAATTAACTTTCGCGTCTTTTCTATTTGGTTGATAAAGTAAAGTCTCACAGTGTAGCAAAGTTGAGAGAGCTGGGTTGCTAATCTGAAAAATAAGGCCGGCTCACCAGAACAAATTTATTAAGATCCTGCCCTTTCAGCTCTCCATCGTAAGTCACAGTTTGAGCAAGACTTACGACAGGATCTGGTCAAAAGACTTACGCAATAAAGTATATAACTGTCATGATAAGCAGAAAATGCTAATATTTCAATTCTTAGGTCTCTACCTTGCCTGCAAAAGATCTGCCGAAGAGAAGACCTCACGTGTTGAAGCCAACTTAGCCTTCTTTAGCATTGACCGTGGAGGTCTGAAATACAGTCAAAAAAAATTATCGACTAAAATAACTAAATTACATTCGCAACAAGTTCGACGATAGACTGCGCTCGGAACGCAATGGCAAGCTAAGAGTCAGAATCCTGTTTCGCTGATATTCTACCCATGTATGACAAAGTTGCGAGTGGTTCCGATAAGCTGTGGGCCTCCAGAGTGCGCCGCGTGCTTTCTGTTTCATACTCCGGTTTTTAAATGGCTGCTTTTTAATCGGTTAAGCACAAGTTTAAACATTTAGCTGGTGCCTGTGCCTTAATTAGGGTGGATCTGGCAACTCATGTGTATACTACTGGCTACCTGTAGGTAGTTTATAAAAATTAGGCAGTTATCCCACGATGATTGATAATTTTGGGCCAAAGCATTCATATTAAAAATTAAAGTTTACTTTCGACCGATATTCTCAAAGTTAGTGATTAAGCTCAGAGAAGATTAAATAGAAGTAACAAGTTATCTTGGGGCAGAAAGCCATTGATTCCGATCAGTGTTTGAGGGTACTATTGCATTACCGTTTCCACATGTAGAGGAGGTATTTGGCTTTTCGCTGCTGCAGCGTACATGCATTATTTTTGAAAGTTATGATTGATTGCTTTTTTTTCTTCACAATCAGTACTTGACATCTGTTGCTAACAGGAACACTGAAGCCTCCGAATACCTTAACGATGAGCGCAATCTTAACTTTAACCCCACCCCAAACCCCAAAACGAACTTAACCAAACAAAGCCTACTGAAATAAATTCAGTAGCGCGTCTGTCTAATAGTCCTACACCGAGTGCGTACCACAGCCTCATCAATTGAAGGCCCCGAATACTCATTCTTTGGCCCCATTATTGTCATCGTAAACTGGTTTGGGTCGACAACCCTTTTCGAGCATTGGACGCTTGTCACGGTGTGCTCATCTGCTACGGCAATAGGGTAATACTTAAAGTAAGTCAATCGGAAGTAAGCTTTGAGGGCTCAGTCCGAAAGGTTGTAGGAAAAATGGGACCGACCCCTTCGGAGATGTTTTCTGCAGTGGCAGGGTGTGCCCGTGGTAATGATTGCCACCGCTGCATGGTTTGCCATACCTCACCTCATAGTCCACCTCCAGTAGAGCAATTGCAATTAAATCCAAGATCAAAAGGCTGTTATTAACGATATTAAGTTGGCGTCACACGTACTAGACAAGGATGAGCTAATGAAGATCCGTGAAATAAATAATCAGTACATTTTGGCTTTATGATAGGCAAAAAGTTGGAATTTTTATATTTCTGCTGACAGAGGAATTATACAGGTTTAAGAGATGAAACTTGTCACAGCTGTCTGCTATAAGATTAAAGATAAGCCAGGGCTTTGGGGAAACTCCTTTAGCAAGGATATGGTATTCATTCGGGGTCAGCAAAAGATAATCCGTGGATCGCGTTTTGGGGGAATAATGGTAATGGCTGTCATAGTGGTGTGACCTTAGGGCGCAGACCCACAAACCTAGCCCTAAACTTAACCTAAATCCAAACCTTAACGATGAGCGCAATCTTAACTTTAACCCCACCCCAAACCCCAAGACGAACTTAAACAAACAAAGCCTACTTAAATAAACTCAGTAGTGAGCCTGATCTAATATACCTACACCGAGTACGTACCATAGCCTTACCAATTAATATTTTATAAGTTGCTATCGAGCCACATCTTGTTACGGAATGCATCTTTATAGGCTGCGCTGTTTTTAACCATTGCACTGAATTAATCTTTCCTTTATAACTAAATAAATCTGTATTACCTATGCCTTTAAGTCATCTTTTAATTCCTTCAAACTGTTATCTGCAGGGTACAGGCAGAAGTAACCCCGTATTACAGATGGTCTTGTGCTGAATTCCAGGAGAATTTAGGTTCACGGCTCGCTGCCTCAAGGTCATTCACCGTCACAGTGAGCGTTTCCCGCCACTGTGACCTGCAGTCACTAGACCGAATTCCACCCGGACACACGCCAGCGTCCAGACAGTTGCGGCTGCCTAAGGGCCACTGGACCAGGCCACCCCTCGGTCGATGCAGTATGGAACAATAGACACAATATCCGCCGGGTAATTCAACACACACACCAACTGGAGAACATTGGACCTCACTCGACAAACCTTTTATAGCATTTTCCACTGCTGGCTCACTCTCTCGCAGGCATGGCTGGGTGCAGTCAACACCAGCCCTGACTTCGACAGTGGTCACTGCTGCCTGGGACAGCAACTCGGAGTTATGTGCACAAAAGATTGCTCCCACCGGTATCTTCTGTTTGACTGATGATTCTAGCAGAGCTCCGAGCAGAAACACGGCTTAGAAGCTACAGGTGTACTGACATAGACGGGGGAGACTGAAGTAGTTATTTCTGGCTCATAAGCGTTGCCAGTCGGTCAGACCCAACGTCAAGTCTGCATGATCTGAGATTCGAAGCCAGTTTATTTTTTTAGCGCTAAATTCAGCCTTCTGCCATTGGCGCGGACAATGCGTGAAAACTTGCCTGGTGCAAAGTTTCAGGGTTCTGTTTTGACTCCCCCATTTGTGGTAGGGTAAAGGTGGCAGACGATCCAGGTGGAGGGCTTCAGAGGGTTCACAGAGACCTAGAACGGTGGCCCGAGAAACTGCCGGTTGCTGTCTAAAAGAATTATCTGACTTCTAAAAATACAAAAAGGGCTCATATTTTGCACATCAATCATGCTCAAATGTGTTCATAACTTCAAAAATTACATTTATCGGCTACTTTAAAGGCGTGTAAAACGGTCGCTGACTTGAAACTGCCAAATGCAGAGGTTTCAGGACCAAACCCTTCGCATACTTAAATAACGACAAGGGCAAGGATTAGAAAGCCTATTCCAAGCTGTATGAATGAACATGGTAGTGTCAGGAAAACCCAATACCAATGCGCATGCAGATGACCTCCAGATACCCTGGTTTACTTGTTATAACAGAAGAAGGAAGAGCTTATCCAATGGAAGAATGAATGCTTGTAAGTTGGAAATTTCTTCCAAGTTTATATCATGCAAATGGAAACTAGTGCATCTCTTAAAATAACAATTCATAGCCCAGTGCGAGTTCAAGATGCTGATATAAATGAAAATCTAACGTATACTAAGACTTACATCATACTTTGTAAATTTCTAATCAAATGTCTACTTAATGGTGATTACCGATTGAATGGTTTTCCAAGAGCACACGAAGTTTCTTCTGAAAAATTATCACCAAAGTAGCACACATTAAAATTAAAGCATTTAAATATATATTTCATTTTGAAACTCATTTATTATTGTTGGATCTTGTTAGCCATTCGATTTGAATATTTCTGCAGCTCTATATCCCAAACGTTTTTGAATTCTCTTTGGTAATTCCAGAAAAAATGCCACTAGCTTGTGACTTTCAGTATGATTTTTCGTAGCAAAACGAGGAAATTTATTCGGTTATTCTCAGAAATTGTGTCTATCAAATAGACATATTACTTTCATTATAAGCACAAAGTTATTTAATGGAAAAGTACTTTATCGATTTCCAAATTTTTTTCAAATAAAAATATCTATTTAGAAGGAGAAAGGGTTCTTTTGGACAAAAAAGAAACTTAATTAAGAACTTTTTGACACTGGTTCGCCAGGTCACTGTCAAAGTAGAGTAAATGTGCAAAAAACAATTAAAATTTCTAACGTGCCTAAAAATCGATATTTATGTCGTGTTTGCGCCAATAGCGAACGCTGGGTGCGTAAGTCCTTATTCATTGTTTGTCATCCTTTCCATTTTCCCTGAAATGTTTGTACAAGGCATCTAACTCGATGCACCGATTTATGCATGACCCATCTGAGTGCATGGACTCAAGAAACTATCTACAGTTTTGAACCTCTTCGCCTTCAAATTATACTTCTGGGTTCGCCCGTCTTCCAAAAATATATATATATAATACCTTAAACAAATGAATGTCAGGAAAACTAGTCATTTATCAAGCTTAAATCAACTTTCAAGCCTTCTCAGGAAATTCCGAATCACTGTACAATCATCGACGGTCGGTAAGTTCTGGCCAAAACGCATAAAACATAGTAAACCCCAAGAATGTTAAGACGGTCATCATTACTGTTACACCGATAAACTTTCTGTGAGATACCTTCGGCTTACGGCAAAAAACAGCATCCTTTCCACCTTTTTATGCTAGTTTTTAGTTGGCTGAGTCGATTTCTTTTTGCCTTGCCTTCTCCTCCCCTAAGGTGATCTTGACATTTGCACTGTTTTCCGGATGAATGCATTTGCCTGCCACTGAGCTAAAACTATCTAGGTACTACAAGATTGGCTCACCAGGGTCGCTGGGTTTTACACACTATCTAGGCATATGTAACGTTCTGGCATAAACGCTAGGTTAACGCGTTCAGTGCTCGTGCACATCGTTCCTACATCCACAGTGCACGACATCTCAGAATTTTTTGACCTTGTGATATAAACTAAAAAGACCCTGGGGTTAACCAAGTCACAGGTAGAACAACCCTAGCGACATTGAACTTCCGTTGCTAACGGAATGCCTTACTATTTTTTACAGATCCTCTTTCAGCAATTATCGCTTAGTCGAGTTATTGGGTGACACCTTTCTACTGTCACTTTACAGCGTTTTGATTATTTATGCATATTTCTCTTATAAAACCCGATTCTGTGGTCGAATAAACATCAAAAGTTGGAAAACTAAGTTCAAGTGGATTATAAAATTTGAACACTTGTTAATTGGAGGCTATGGGTAAGGCATTTTGAGCAAATGTGATTCCAGAATACGGAAACCTTCTAATTTTGCAAAGAAACAAATGAAAACGCGACTTACAGAATGCAGAACGAAACGCAGACAGTCAGTGTCTTTGTATGGTTTTAGGGGATTGAATGTGTCCGGCAGAAACGGTCTTCTAACAAGTAGAAGAGATAAAAGCCAAAACTGAAGGACCGATAACATCTTGCACTGCCCAAGCTTATATGTAAGCTGATGGAACTCTTTATATGGGCTTCCATAACAAAAGCAGTTTAAGTTTTGCTAGCCCTTTTAAATAACTTCAGAGCCTGGTGCTATCTAACAAGGAAGTTTTCTGACCACCAGTCTGTCTAATTCAGAGAAAATAACTGCCAAAATTGTATGCACTGCGGCATTGCGTCTTATGTATACATCTATCTCATTCAATCTTATAGGACGACATAAGGACTTCCTTTTTCGATCCGTTATGGAACTGCCATGCATATTGTAAGTGTGATTTCTTAAAGTGTGTTCTATATAGGATGACAAATCGCCCCAGTAGTTTGCCAGTGAAGCTAATCTGCAGTGGTTTATCATGTTATATTGTTCAGACAACTAACGGTGAATCTTAGCTCAAAATATCCAGCACTCTGACAGACAATTCGGCCTCCCAAGTATACCCCAAGCGAATGAGGGGGTTTGAATGCAGACATGCGAATCCTGAAATTGTTTTTTTTTCACCCAACTAGGTCAAGCGAATATCTCAATCAATGCGCATATTTAAATTTATTCCTTTGAAATAACGGACTCACTTAAAACGCCGGTCTTCAGCAATTCTCATTAAACTGTCGATTGGAAATAGCCATTTTCTAATAATTCTACATAAGCTGGTCGATTCTTGGTCTGGATGGAGAATCACCCGAAAGGTACATATTACTTACTTTTGGAAACATCCTATTTTGAGATCCACTATGCATCTGCTGGCGGGAATAGCGATTGAGCAGCAAGATACAACGTGAAGACTGTGCCCGTTACGCCAGTGATGAGAGCCCCTCTACCCTCATAAGCACGAACAATGGGTTCCAGTAAGTCCGAATCTAAGAATTGGCGTACTATTTTTGCGGTCTGAAGCTACCTACTACTACAACTTAGGAAATTGCTCAAAGTAACGTGAAGCATACCGTGTAGCTTAACTGTTCACTTACATTAAATGTTATCTGAATTTTGCAGGTCTAAGCAACGCCACATTCGAACTTAAAATAAATTAAATAAAAAATTAATAAATTTAAAAGGCCTTCAGAAGTGAAAAAATATTTAAATGAATGAACTTTGTGAGTTAAATGGCCTGAACATGCAGTAGTTACCGCAAAAAAGCGTAAAGTTTAGGAATCACAAAAATTGGTGACAGCGTCGCCTTAACTTCGTGGAACGCATTGCAATTTTCTCGGCTGTACAGTCTTTTGACTGCATACATACATCTCTAGCTAACTCAGCACCGTCTGCCATGAAACTTTCCTATCCTAAGTTGTGTAGAAAAAAGGCAAGTTAAGATAATACAGGAGCTAAATACTCACAACAATGGCCTAACCGAAGAGGCCCTGGAAAGAACTGTTCATTGGATCTCCCCGTCAAAACTGTCAGTCTAAACTTTAAATGTGACTGGTGACTCTGTCTTGGCCTCCTTGCCGTCCGCTTCGTAAAACCCTCGGTTGGACAAAAATAAGATAAACGCCTACTATAGGTGCTGTTACGCTAGATTCCAGGGACAATTATCACTCCGCTCGTCAAACTTTAACCCTAACCATATCACTGACCCTTCTAACCGGAAGCCTAAATTTAACCCTGCAAGCTAACCCGTCTTGGAATTTAGTGCAAATACATCTGTTGTACGGGAAATAAAATAGGCTCCCTATCTCATTAAGTGTTAACGAACTTCTACAAGGTATTTTCCTTTCGAAAATATTGCATATTTCAGTCACCGTAGGTGTCCGGCTTTCGCGCGAGCTTCTTTTCGACAGACTGCAAAAAACTACATTCTGTGCAAAATGACTAATAAGTAGAGGATTTTGGCAGATTTAAAAAATTCGTTTGACCCACTTGTGAAAAACTCGGTGGCCCCAGTGGGATTAGAACCCACGCCAGCAAGGGGAAGGCTTAAGTACAGTCAACGCTCTAGCCAACTGAGCCACGAGACCCCACCAGAAGCCGTGCGTTTAAACATATGGAGTTTGACTTGACCCAAATGTGATTAAACTCACGGCTCCGGTATGTCCTCATAGCTCCTTTGGCCAGAGCGTTGGCTGTACTAAAGACTTCCCCTTTTCTGGCGTGGGTTCGAATCCCACCTAGGCCGCCAAGTTTTTCACAAGTGGGTCAAATGAATGACTACTACATTAGTGCGAATTTTTCTCATTGTCCTCTATGCTCGCATAAACCTCAATATGCCTTACCAACAAAGGTATCGAAATGTTCTCTATTGTGCTCGTTTGCTAGCATTTATGTCCTCACCCAACGCGGTTTTGACGAAACCGTAACTTTCCGTTTTAATAACTTTGTTTATGAAATTTTTTATGACCGTTTGTCTGTTCATTTACTAATGATGCTTTTAAAGTATGCATTATTGTCCACATAAATGACAAAATCTTATGAGCCTTGTGCAACTTCTTTCTAATTGCGCACAGAAATTTTGTTATTTTCTGCAGACGAAATGTACACATCATGTAGTTGGAAAACTAGCTGTGCAAGTGTAACAGCAGTTCACGTTCAAACTTAGTTGACGATAAGAAAAATTTTTCAAAAGCGATAGATAACCTTTCTTCAAGTTTAAAATTTGAAAAAGACAAACCGGTTATCAAATGACTGAAAGAGCAAGTATTTTAGTGTATGCTTTCTATGAAAAATGAGCTGAATTTCTAAAAGAATCAGAAATCAATAAAAAGTACACTAATTATGTAATCATTTTTTACCGGGTTTATTTTTTTGCAGGCAGCCGCAAAGAAGATCGTACCAAGGCCAACTTCCCACCATGGCTGAATTATGTTGACATTTCATGAGGAAGCAAATCTACTGTTCCTTGAAACTTTTCCCTATGCAACCAACGTCAGAGCCAAACGGCTACGGTATTATTTTTCTCATAAGAAGTTGCAGGGTTGGTCGAAACTCCCCCAAAAGTAATGCACAACAGCGTAATTGAAATACATCAAACATCGTAGCTAAAAGTTCTGTGCTCACCGTTTCCATCTCCATACTAACTCGCTTTGCAAGTTCAGCTGATAACTTTACAAAATTGTACCTCTCAGCAACGTCAGCTGAATGCGAGCCGCATTATTTACAGTCAACTTACGGCCCTGCAGTAGAGACAAATTACTGCTATGCATATTTATCTTAAGTGAGGCACCTCAGTGTAAACTTACGGCTGTTTACGTTGTTTTTGATGTTCCTGATATGTCCTTTCGAGGCGTTCTTGAATTCTACTGCATTCTTTTTCAAAGTGATTTTCCTTTTCGCAGGTCATCCTCATTTAGTCCCAAGCTGTAATTTTTCAAGCCGTTTCCTCCTCTGGTGGTAATTCCTTTGTAAATGGTTCCTTTTCTCAACGCAGCCTTCCGCTAAGTTCAGCAGTATCAAGTCAGTGATTGCCGACTTTTTTAACTCTTGTGCAACCAGGGGTCCGTGGCTGCTGAGGCAGCAAACCGGGTGCGAACTCTCGGTAACCAGGGGAACAAAAGTGTGCCAGTTCAGGCTGTCTCTATGTGCTCCTTTGCATCTCGTTTGCTCGTCGATTTGCCCACCGGACGCGAGCACGTGGCGCTGACCTCAATTTGGTAAGAGCTCTTCAGATTGCCAGTACTTTTGTCGAGTGAGTCAAAGAAGGGGTCATATGAATTTCCTTACTTTTTGAAGCAGGAAGTTTACAAACTAGTCTCGCAAGATTACAGCTTATGGGCCTCGGCTGTTGTCACGTTGGTTTATAAAATTATTATTAAAACTCCATTCTAAATACGAGAAAAAACTTGCTAATTTATATGCATTTCCTGAAGGCAAATGTTTGCCATGAGTCCTTCAACATTTGTTTAACTACAGGCAGTTTGAGATTTTATTCCGCTAAAGCTGATGGGTTGCAGCCTAACCATTCTTACCAACTTCCGAATCGAACCTGTAAAGGTTTGTTTCGAGGGGTTAACCCAGTTTGGGCGCAGTACTTTCTGGGGAGAGTAAACAACTTAACACTGAAAATTTGAGCATTTATCAGAAAGCCCATGCTGGACCCGCTGATGAGTCGAATCTCACGCAGCTGCATTATACACCGACGCAAAATCGCCCAAACGTGTCTCCTGATCCTGAACCTTTTCTTTTACTGGCAGGGTGATGAAATGTTTAGATGTTCGGCAAGGATTTAATATGTAAGTCCGCTGTGAAAATAGAGCCCACAGACTCCTGTCCTATGGGAAGGATATGTAAATTATTTTTATCAACAGGTAAGCTGAGGGCGGCTATTAACGGAATCTGCGGAAAACATTGAGAAAATTTGCACTGCTGCCATTTGTTTGCGTGGTTACTCAAACGAAGTACCGAAACAGTCTCCTGTAATTTGAAAGATGGGAATTGAGGGCGTGGAAAGGAGCAGAAACCAGGTAATTCAAGGCTGTTGTTTAAAGACGACCAGTTGTGATAAGAAAGCATATGGCAGTCAAACCTAACCATAACCCTGACCTTAAACCTAACTCTAACCCCAACACTTAGCCTAACCCCAACCCTGAATCTAACTTCAACGGTAACTTATCGCTAAGTGCTAAACCTGATCGCAAAATCCGGGCTCTGAACGCTTTAGCATGAATAAATCTTCGCGTAATCTGCTACCCTAAATAAGATAAATTTGCATGATGAAATAAAATGATAAAGTGCTCTTACAGACTTAATCATTACCAACATTCATTTTAACTTTTTTGGTTTGCATTTTTTGCCGACAGTCCTGCCGTTTATATGCAAAAACTCTGTCTAGGCTAGTGGATTGATCTTGTGAGACTACAGAACCACGGTTGTAGACAATTAGCCTTGCAAATTGCCGTCGGCTCGACGTAGGTCAAGGACATCTACTACAATTTGTTCGTGCCTCTACGTCGCTGGTGCACAGTGCAAAACCCCTTTACGATATGCACCAATATGTATCTCAAAATTGGCTGAGTATTATGTGGCACTATTACCAAATATGAGAGAAAGAAAGGGAGAGAGGAATGTGCTATAGGTTGAATGTATCATTAAAACTTTTCAGCCAAAAAATATTTCCAGTCACTCTGATAAGTAGATAAATTAACAAAAAACACAAGAGTAAAACTGTTTGCATAAAAACGAAACCCATTTAGGGAACAGATCCAGTCGCATTTTGCGGGATTTTTGTATGTTTTTATGTAAGTTAGCATGTCAGAAATTGCAATGCAGAACGCTAATGGGCCGATGTACGGCAAAGGAAGCCTCTACGCGTGGGAAGCGAAGACCTCTTGGCAAGTAGATTAGAATGTAGTGCATGATCGGGATCATCTTGAATTCGATCAAAGAACTGCACGGCCTTTTTGAAGTGACTTTGTATTATCGCGTCAACTAAAACAAAATAAGAACCACCAGCAACAGAACAAAGCATTCTGGGGATACCTTTTCAAATCAGCATATATTTTTAAACAAGGCAAGAAAAATAACAAGAGAATAAGAGTGACTAAGGTGGAGAAAGCAGACCTCGATAAATTTCTAGATAAGAGGGAAGGTTGTTTGTTAGTAACGTAAACGCCAAATGTAATAAAGGCGATTAAGAAATTTAGTAGAAAGAGTTTTCAAATAAGGGAGAATGAAAAATTAGACGACAGAATAACGTCAAGTTACAGGAAGGAGAATACTTAGTTGTGAATAAATTTCAAGGATTCCGGAATGGTGAAGGGGCGCATTCGGAAAGCACACTGGGATTATTTCTGCTTGTTCAGTAGAACAAAATTTTTAACGGCCATGCTAAGACGTGACTCAGGCCGTCCTACAGATCCTGGAGATGTGTCTGATTTTTAAGAAGATGACCAACAACCATATCGTCAGCATAGTTTATTAATGCACAGTCGTTTGGCGATCTCAAATCGTCAGTGTGGAGGGAGAAGATGCGAGGGGATAATATGGAACTTTGAAGAAATCTACAGTTATTAGGAAGAGCCGTAGATTTCCACTTGCTGGATTGGACAAATTGAGTGCGGGAAGTAAAAAAATCTCCAAGCTAAGAGACAGCCAAGCCGGGAGGGCCACACGTGGAAGTTTTGCTAGGGAGGAGATGGCGAGGGATAGTATTGAAGGAGGAGTAGTCAAAAGATGCGCATTTGTACTAGTGGAACCTCTTATCTAAACCTGTAAGAACAGAATGCACCACAAGAGCAAAAGCATCTAGGATACTACACCTGGCCTTATATGCAAATTTTAAGGGATCGAAAATAATGGAAAGGACTGGCGTAATCATATCTCAAGCAAGGCATTTGGCAAGCTTTTGGAATGTGGAAGAGATTAAGGCCGAAAATTAAGTGGATTTTTTTAGGGAGAGCATTGATTTTTACTGTACACCAGAATTCAGGAATTCTGGACACCATGAGGGACCTAATTGCAAGTAAGTCAATTGTGGTTGTGTGTTTTTAAACATGAGCCCGCGATTTTCATTTCCCGAAGGCCACATACGTTCTTAAACTATCTGATTACTTTTTGCATAATCAATTCTTGATCTCCAGAATCTCGGCTCCAAGAAGGCCTATGAGACCTAAACAATTCCGGTTTTCGCTGCGCACGCGACCTCGGAGTTAAATGCCGACAGAAACTAAAAGCGCCATGGCCATACAGTGAGCGACCGATCACATGCAAAGTTAGACAGAATTCTGAAATGCGTTTAAGATTTGGAGGGATTATTTAAGTGAGGTTGTAACATTAACTATCATATAGCCTAAGGCGAAGATATTACGGACACGGCAGAATGCCGGCTCCTGCCTGCACTGCTTTTGGCTGTCTGGAAAAAATACTACCATATAGTTTTCATAAACTTTTGAAATATATTTTATACTTTATGAAAAACACTTCTTAACGGACGAATACGAAGCTAGTCAAATAAACATTATACGGTCTAAAAAATCTCCTACTTAGCAACGTTTTTTCAAAACTGAAAGAAAGCATTTCTTTTAGTACAAATTTAAAGAAGAAGTAGTTAGCTGTCAGATGAGTACAAGAGATGGTATTTTTTGTGCAAGCTTCCTATGAATCATACTTGAATTTATAATAGCAGTGAATATCAATGAGAAAAAATGCTAACTAATTAAGTAGTGATTGTTTGCCAACTATGGTCTTTGTAGGCGGCCGAAACGCGATGCATTCAAAAGTGGGCACTCTGCTGTGTCCGCAATATCCTCACACTTCAATATATGATAAATAAACTTACAACCCCAATTAAATAAACTTTCGTAATCATCAACATTTTTCAGAATACTGGTTCACTTTGCGTGAGATCAGCCATCCAGTGTAAGATTCTTACAAATGCATAAACCATATGCAGTAATAAGAACAATACTAGATAAAAAGGAAAATATGGTCGCATGTTACCGTAAAGTGAATGGTTAAAATTTTATAACCGCTCGAGCTCGACATACAACCTTGACCTTAAAATTCAAGGAGAACATGCAACATCGCAAGCGAAATAGAAAAGTCACTTGCCTGTCGCGGTGGCATCCCTTTTTCCCGTCTTCCAGTTGAAACAATAATCTCCGTGTGAGAAAAAGTTTGAATAAACAAACTTCGGACTGCCCACTTTTAGAAGCGCTAGGAGAACAGCTTCCTCATCGTACTAATCATTAATATTTGTAGCTGTAAAAATGACTTTTACCATCTGACTGACAGCAGATCTATTGAATCGCTGTTGAAAATAAATTCTGGGTGCTTTTTTCGAAGGAAAGTTTAAAGAACGAAATTCAAACTACACATCTGTGAACTAAATTTCTATGGAAGGTTTGTAATGTAAATCTTTGCTGTGGCCAGCGGTAATCTGAAATCTCAGCCTATGAGGTTCTGCCTACATGGAAGCAACAAGGATGATAAGAGTCTTGTCTTTTAAGAGATCTATTCTCTGGTAGATCCATTAGGATCAAAGTTGGACATCAATCATGGTTGGTTAGAACCTTTTATCAGGCAGTTGTTTAGAGCGCATTTAGGAGGGGAAATGTTGACCCGCAATCTAATGGCAGTTGAAACTCGTGAGAAACATGCGGTTAGATGTTCAACCATGTTCAAAAACAGATCTTATATTCACACCTCATCTACCTGCACATCCTTCTGCATTTGCTTCTATGCGGTTGATTATTCGAGTAAAAGAATCATATATCTTTCCAGAAAAATACGCAAATATGCACTTCCTTTACCTGGTCAGGAAAGGGCTGGGAAAGTCAATTGTCTATTTGGTCATCATGAGGACCGTAAAATACTTTGTATCTTGTGCTGAATGTGACAGCAATATGCTCGAATCTGTGGTAGTCCTTTGCTCTATTTTTGCTTATGTGCAACTTTTTATAGTTAGTCCATTTATTAGTCATTTCCTAAACTCGCCCATATTGCTGTTTAATAACTGTTACGCGAGCTGCGATTTCATTAATTGACTCTTCACCTAGTACCTCTGTTCTCATTGGGCGACAACGAAAGCCAGCTCCATTTTGCTTGGCATATTTGAACTTGCCTTTGGCGTGGGATCAGATTATCAATCACCTTTACCCACTTATCATCGTCCGATTCAACGTCCACTGGCGATAGCAGGAGGTGGTGAGTATCCACTTAAAAAGACTTTTCGTATCCTCATAAAAATATTTGTTCATACCCTGCAGCCGTCCTAAAATTAAAAAAAGAGATCAAACTTTTTGACAGTTCAGTAGGATACAGTAGGTGACACTACTCATGCGATCGAAATTTGAGTGAGTAGTTTAGCACATATTTGGTCTTTTTATTTTGGTTTTTTGAGTGGGTTTGAGGCTCAAAAGGCATTTTTTACTAAGGAAAACTACATGTTCAATCTTATATATTGAAGGAAAATAGGCAGGATTGAAGTGAAATTGGAAGATCCCGGACATTCAAAACAGACGTACTAAAGTATTGGACATTTTATGTGCTCCAAAGAGTCCTTTCTTTATGCAGAATATGGTTCTAAGTAACTTTATCCGGCAAAATGTTTTCACCTTCGGGCGCAAATCTACTTTACCTTATATTCGGGATACGTTTGACCAGGATAGTTGACCTATGCTAGTATTAAGCCTCCATGAACATTTTTCGATAAGAGGAGAGTAATTCACATTGAAAATCTGTATATAACAAAACATGTGGTGCGCAAAAATTAATTTTGTGTGTTGTGTATGTCAGATGACGCAGGATATGAGCAGTAATGTTATTGTTAGAAAGAAAGAGCTTTAACCGGATACATCGCATGTGACCGTAGCGATAATCGTCGTACACCGTTGAATCGAATTTTTTGCGGGTTATGTGACCGCAGGTGACATCTAATAAGGCAAACCCTTTCTCTATTCTAACATGCTCTTTGGAGACGGTTGGGCATGCGCCTCAGGGATGACAAAAAAGTTCGTCAATTTAGCACACGCACGAAAGGTGCGTTTCGATCTAAAATCTATACCATTAAGAGGTTTGAATGAAAAAACAGCGAGTACACTAGTAACGAGCGAACCCTTTCATCTGTTCCTCATTTTATCAACGGACAATGAATAGATGCTTCAGGTGATCGACGATGTATTCAGCGGTGAGCGGACAGCAAATTATTAATTATGGAGGTTGAATTTTGTAAGAAGGGGCTACACCAATTTTCGACGTCATATGCGCTGCACGGTTTGTAGAGTAGATTTAGTAGTAGAAGTAGTAGTAATATTAGTAGTAGTAGTATTTTACTTTATAACTCATTTCATTTAATCCAATTTTTATGAAAATTAATTGTCCTTCTTTTCTACATCTTTCATTAACCAGTACGCTGGTGGGCCATTAAATTGGCTGAACCTTCCGAGAATATAAAGTAACAACTTTAGCGGAATACGATTAGGTTTTCTTTTCCATTTCAGTGTTAGTAGTAGAAATAATAGTATAAGTATTAGTAGTAGTAGTAGTAGTAGCATTAGTATATGTAGTAGTATTAGAGGTAAAAGTAGTATTAGTAGTAGTAGTAGTAGTAGTAGTAGTAGTAGTAGTAGTAGTAGTAGTAGTAGTAGTAGTAGTAGTAGTAGTAGTAGTAGTAGTAGTAGTAGTAAAGTACACCTAAGAGGCCGATTATGCATGTTTATCATCCGCCTTGACATGATTAGATTTTTGATGCGAATGTCTTTTCCTGACCATGATCCCCCAGCAAAGTTACCTTTCAGCCGCGGCATAGGAAATAGCATTTTCCTGTCTGCCAATCTGGTCTGCAAAACTCAATGCTAATGAGTTTCCTCTTCCCAACAATTTCCTCTCAAATAAACCTTAACCTAATATTCTTAGTATTTGAATCTGGAACAACGCATTGTGCATTCCGAAATGTGGTATTTGCAAGGACAACGGGACATGACGCGTGTCCTGGTTCATTCCCGCCAGTAGAAACGGCAGATTCTGGAACATAACTTGCAATAATAAATACGAGTTTAGACCAATCTCTGCGAAGTTAGTCGAAAACTACACACACTGAATATACTACACTACAACGTCCCCAAAACATCCTACTCGTAGTCACACGGAGCGTAAGAAACAGTGTTTAAGACACTGCAACGATTGAATGAGCCATCCCTTCTGGACTCGCGTACGCGTGCATCCAAAGGGTCTCTAACCCAAGTCAGCAGCATAAATGACACAGATGCACACGCGAAACGATCTTGTTACCCTCTTGTCAAAAACAAATCAGCAAACCTCTGCCGACTGCAATGGCACCACGGGCATCGTAAGGTCAGATGGATTTTAAGCAGTTCGGAGGGGGGAGAAAGGTGGCAGTATGTGAGTAAATGAGTGAGTGAGTTGGATCGGCTTCTCATAAAAAAAGAAGTCAGCCAACCACCGCGTATAAATGCAACCGACTTGAAATTGTTCGGTTGGCGTGCGGAAAATCGACACATCAACCGCTCTGCACTCCTTCAACACTGACTCATCCCTACTGCAATGTTGGCACAGCCTTGTCGGTGGGCGCATTTAGAGCTGCCATGCATCAGCCAATGGTGAAGGAAACCAGATAAAGGAGAACTGAGGCTGTCATTGAACGGGATTGGCCACCGGAAGTTACTTGCTAAGAGAAACGGCAGCAAGTCTGGTAAACAACTCCGTTTGGCTGGGACGGGAATGTCCCACATAGCGTCAATATGATACAATGAATCTGCAGGGAAAGCAGCAAGGTGAGGTCTGAAAACAAACTGCCTTCATACAGAAGAAGAAGAAGAAGAAGAACAAGAAGAAGAGGAAGAAGAAGAAGGTAATGTAGGAAGTGCTATCAGTTTTACCAATCGGGGTTTGCTTACAAATTTGAACTTTGAGGTTTTCACATGAATTTGTTGAGTACATCCCACTTTTCTATCTCATCTTGACGCTAGTGCAGCAGGAGGCATGCATCTAATCCTTTTGTTGACACCCAAATGTCATTGGACGATAAAGTACTCACCAGAGTTAATATACTTATATATAATACTAAATTGCTGAATACTTTAGACCGTACTGGCCGTTACACTTGGATCCGTAGTTTCCAAACTACATGTTTTATCCTGTATAAGGAAAAATCACAAATTTCTCTCAATATGAATAAGAGGTCACAAAGTTCTAATAAAATATCGTAATAGATTTGGATCATGTTGTATACATTTTATAACACATTAATAAATTGACGGATTCGATATTTTACGGATGAAAATTTCAGTCTTTAAAAAATTTAAAATAAACAACTTATTTAAAACATAAAGACACACTTTCTTCAAATATAAAATATTAACTTGACGTAACTTGGTATGAAAGGAGTGCTTTAATAATATTTGCGTGCAAGTTTACCGGTAAAAAATATTTAAATTAATAAGAGCATCGAAAATTACTGAGAAAATTGCATACAACAAACGATGCCATGTTGACAGGGCATACTTTTTGAGGGTGGTCAAAAAGAAGCTCCTTCAAAACCCGGTAACCAATTGTTACCGAAATATCTTGGAATACGGCTGCATTATGCCCAATACGACAACCTTATTTAAGTGATTTGTTTGAATTTAAAACAGAGTTCCGAATTTTGGTTGACATTTAATGCGATAAGAAATCATATATATATATATATATATATATATATATATATATATATATATATATATATATATATAAATTCAAACAAATCACTTAAATAAGGTTATATATATAGGACAGCCTCGCTTCTCCTTTATCTGGGTTCCTTAACCAATGGCTGATGCAGGACAGCTCTAAATGCGCCTACCGACAAACCTCTGCCAACATTGTAGTAGGGATGAGTCAGTGTTGAATGAGTGCAGAGCGTTTGATGTGTCGATTTTCTGCACGCCAAACGAACACTTTCACGCCGGTTGCATTTATACTTGATGGTTTGCTGACTTATTTTCTATGAGAAGCCGATCCAACTAACTCAATCATTTACTCACATACTGCCACCTTTCTCCCCCCCTCCACACTGCTTAAAAGCCATCTAACCTTACGATGCCCGTGGTGCCATTGCAGTCAGCTGAGGTTTGCTGATTTGTTTTTGACAAGAGGGTAACACGATCGTTTCGCGTGTGCATCTGTGTCATTTATGCTGCTGACTTGGGTTAGAGACCCTTTGGATGCACGCGTACGCGAGTCCAGAAGGGATGGCTCATTCAATCGTTGCAGGGTCTTAAACACTGTTTCTTACGCTCCGTGTGACTACGAGTAGGATGTTTTGGGGACGTTGTAGTGTAGTATATTCAGTGTGTGTAGTTTTCGACTGACTTCGCAGAGATTGGTCTAAACTTGTTTTTCTATTGCAAGTTATGTTCCAGAATCTACCGTTTCTACTGGCGGGAATAAACCAGGACACGCGTCATGTCCCGTTGTCCTTGCAAATACCACATTTTGGAATGCACAATGCGTTGTTCCGGATGCAATTACGAAGGATATTAGGTTAAGGTTTATTTGAGAGGAAATTGTTGGGAAAAGGGAACTCATAAACATTGAGTATTGCAGACCTGATTGGCAGACAGGAAAATGCTATTTCCTATGCCGCGGCTGAAAGGTAACTTTGCTGGGGATTATGGTCGAGGAAAAGACATTTACATCAAAAATCTAATCACGTCAAGGTGGGTGATAAGCATGCGTATTCGGCCTTTTGATTAAAGTGTAGAAAACTTGCAGCACACCTGACTTCGAACAGTTTGCTACCCTTTTTGAAGTCAAAGCCAATGTCGAATGACCGAAGTGTTTAATGAAGCACCAATGGCAACCCTTTTTGTACCTTTTTATCTTTAACAGTCGGACTCGCAAGCATGCCATAGTTCTTGAATTTATTTGCATTGTGTGCAGTCATGCTTCATTATGTTGCGTTATTAGGTGGGGAATTTGCATTATTGCAGGCCTGTTGTCAGGAAATGTTGGTGGGGTTGCGTGGATGGCCTCGTCGAATACTGCAAGGAGACAAAATCGATCTTAGAAGCAAACCGCCTCCAAGCTCTGGTGACTTGGAGGCTTCGGAATCCTATTTCGCCACCGCCCTGCATAGCTGTTGGTGAATGGTGGCCTCCAGCAGCAAGTAATTGTTTATGACAAGATCCACAGAGACAGCTATGGTACAGTTACAGGTTGTATCACAGTTTCTGATTTTAGGCACCCCATTCCGCATAACCATCCTCAATCATGTCACAGTGATATTCTGGCTGTTGCAGATTCGGAGGTTTCTGAATCCTCGACTACTTATACCGGCTCAAGCAGCTGAGCAAGTCCTGAACGGACTTAAATGTTTTAACGCCTGTAGCATGAACATTTTGATGTCATTTATGGTTTGGTTTCGCTTCAAACCCACAGGTCAAATACTTGAGGTCGTTTTGACGAAGGGTTTGTCACGTGACCGTCATAATAACATCGCCAGCTACATTAACGCTCAATATATATTTGAACACCTGAAGCAATGTCGGAAGTACTTTTTCCCTCCAGAGGAAAAAAAGTATGAAGAGATTAAAGGCCAGCTAATGTGTTTGCCCATTTCTTAGCCGCTAGCTGGAGGGTTTAGCAAAACAATCTTGCTTCAAGGCTGCTACAAAACATGAAATCGTTGTAATCCTCGAAGAAGTAGGGATCCGTCAGTCTTAATATGCCTGCTATATTAAAGAGAATTGACCTCAATTATTCGATGTTACCGTCAGCCACCAACCGCACAACCATCCGGAAACCATGGTATGCAGAAACCTGAAGAAGAATCAACGGTATAATGCGTTGATGTAATCATTAGTTCGATAATTAGAAACAACTATTACCACTGCTGTCCCTTGTAGTAACGCAGACCTACACTGCATACCCCTCAAACAAATAATTCTGGCAAAGACAAGAGAGACCGGAATGGCCATTTCTGGATTATTAGCCGTCATCAGTCAGCCATACCACCCAAGGATCGGACCCGCAACCCATTGCTCAGATGTCCAATGCTCAAACCATTGAGCGGGTACCCCTCAAAATTACTTCCTACATCCACCCACTGCCGATGGCAAATAGATTTGTCACGTACTAACACCCTGTACCTATTGTACCGGAAAAATGAATGCTCAGTTAAAAAACTCTGGTTCAATATCACTTGCATTAAAGCGGAGTAGTCCCAACAGACAAACCCATGGTTTTCGTTATTTTCACAATTAAAGCATTTCTAGTGGCTGTTACTCAGTGTTCAGGAAATGTGAACCATGGACCACAGCTTTAGTATTCTGCAGTTGGGCCGTGGATTACAAAATTACTGTATTGGGAGGTTGGATTTTCATCCCCTTTGGCATCAAGTGCTTTCATGCTCTTTAACTTTACTCGTTTCTGGATTATGTAAAACGTTTTGCAAGCAAGCACATATGTCAATAGTGAGTGGACGTCATATTTCCTTAAAATTAGCTGATTTTCTTCTTCAAACATGCAAACCGTGAAAATCGTCTGACTTTTAGTGCACTAAAGTTCAATAAAGTTACTTCAGTATAGTGGACAGATAACCTTGCTGAATGCAGCATTTTGCAACCAATGATCGATATCCCGTTAGAGGCTGTGACTACGTATTTCTATGATTTTTTACTTTTATAATTTTAATTTATTCTTCACATCTTTTCGACGTGTTAAGCCTTGTAATCATGGGAAAACTTTACAGCAGGTGCCTCATTTTGTGCCTGCAGTTTACTCCCTTGACTTGCGCAGGACGTTCTTGGACGGCCACCAACTGTATCGTTCAATGAGAGAGAGGCTATTAGTTATCATTTGGTATGTACCCAAATATTACCCCTATATACAATGTTTCGTTTAACAGGATGTCTAAGGGCCCAAAAAACGGTTGTTTTCCAAGAAATAAGACGTTGAATTCCTTAGCTTGAAAGAGCTGCTGTCTCAGCCAACTCTGTCTCTTCAAAGTACATCTGCTACTGATCGTACATACTTCCGTCTCACAGAATATCAATCAAAGTTCTGAAATAAGTTGTCGAATCGAAATATTAGTCAGGTAGTGTATGCTACAAAATATCTTGCAGCATAATCACAAGATATTTTAGGCACATCGTGATGACAGCTTTGGAATGAGCCTCGATTCTGCCACCTGAATAACCTTACATCAGTAAACAATCACTACTTAGCTAGTGTACAGTCTTCTCATTAATTTTCAACGCCCTGATGAATTTAAACATATTGCAAAGAAAACATGCACCACAAAGAGACTTTCTTGTTCTGGTTTGGTAGGCAACTACTTCTTCAAATTTTTATACTTGAAGAATGAGTACCTTTTGGTTTTAAACTGTTTTCTAATATGAGATTTTTTGAGACAGTGAAATTTGCATTCATAATTCATTTTATCTGTCTATTTATTAGTGTTGCTTATAAAGTATAATTGTTGGTCCATATTTATTAAAAGGTTAATGATAATTAAATGAAATTTTCCTCATAGCATCAAGAACTGAGTGATTTTCTCTGCAAGGAATGTGCATAGCATGTAGTTCGCAAACTGGGAATGCAAGTGTAACGACAGGTTGCATTGAAAATTATTCGGAACTCGAAAAAGTTTTTATCACAGAATAGAAAACTAATGAGAACCATGTGTGGTCATTTTATGCCGAGGTTTTTTTGCAGGCGGTCAGAAAGAAACTCATTCAAAATGCAGCGTCCGAACTATCTAGGAAGTAACCTGCACTATAATCAATCTCACCATTCTAATTAAGTTATCCTTTCGAAAGGAAAACAAGTTTAAGGATTTCCTTTAGAATTTCATGAGATAGCGTATCAACTGTAGTTGGTCACATTCAGTTTTCGGGCTTGATTCCTGTTCGCGACCATCAATTCTAGAGGACGGATATAGATGATGCAGTGTCGTTGTGCGCTTATTCTAGCCTGGGTGACAAATTATGGGCATCTAAACGGAGTGCGAGGCGATCCGAGTGTAAAAGCGCGCAATTATGTCCACCGGCCTCTCAATCAGGATGCGATTTCGAGCACCTCTGCAAACTGAACCCACTGTCGCATGAACTCCTGGCATTGGCTAATCCATATCGGCGCGTTTATCTCTGCATTTTCGAAATTCCGTGATTGGTAATGTCAGCAGGAGTATAAAATCGCCTGGACTGATGTGGCTGCCCATGGGACACGAAGTGTTTTGACTCCAGCGATGTCCTCTTGGTCTCTTCTGCACACGCTGTTGTAACTGCAGCCAGTGGTAACGCGGTTGCAAGTAACAGGAGTTATCTGTAAGGTATGCTGCAAAGATTGCAAATGCAAGTACGACGAGCATAATCGATGACAATGGACAACTCACCTGAGTGTACTTTGATCAGCGCTTATAAAACTTCTCGAATAATATTCCAAACCGGTCAGTAGTTGGATTTCGGTAAGTGATAATTCGGGAAAGTTGATGTATGGAGTAGGGTTAAAGAACACAAAATTACGTAAGGCTGCCATGCATCAAAAGAACCCTCATTGTTGATATTAAACGAAGTACGCGAGATGAACCAAACAAATCAACGGAAGTAAAGATCCACATACATTTAAATCGGCCAACCGCGGAAGTCATTCAAATAATGTAGTGTAGTTGGGGATCTACAAATTTGAACATGAAAAATATTACTACGCGAGTCGTCAGACATTAATAAATTCTTCTCATACACCAGAAGTCCTTAACTAGTGGTAAGCTGAAAAACGTTTCAATTCTAAAATAGTGCAAGAAAACTTGGAAATGTGTCCAAAGCTCCGGAACGAAAATATATTGGTTTTCTACACCAAACTCATACTGAATTTTTTGTTAAACTGTAATTTTTCTTGGTTACCCTAATAACACGCAAATATCCTATGCACCACGAAGACCTATTCTTTAACCTTTCGTTCAGGTTGCCTTCATATTTGAATTTTTCTCTTTGTAATACTTTAGCTGCACCCCAAACTTCTGTGTCAAAATGAGTAAGTCGGTAGAACAACGCTTCAACGTTGCGCCCCACAGAAGTCCCTGAATACCCCTTCTAACAGCAGTGAACACTAGTCTGACAGACATGACGTACTTCAAATAGTGCGATTTCTTCTAATGCTAACGCTTTCTTTTATTTAGGTCGCCAAACCGGGCGAAGGCTGGGCGTTTAGTTCACAAATCTCACATGAACACCCTCTTTCTAGCCAGTTGTTGAAAGCTGTGTCCCTAAAACGGTCCACGCGGTAAATGCACTAGACTTACAGGTGAGGCAGACGAAGACACGACAGACGTTACTGGGACGGTGCAGTTAAACAAATGTCCCACCTGTGGGTGTCTGGAATGCTTAGGCGCAGACTTACGCCGTGCCCTTCTACCTTCTTGACGCTGGTGCGACACCGGAGCTTGGAGAGCGACGGTGGAAAGCACGATAGGCGTTACTGGGACGGTGCAGTTAAACAAATGTCCCTCCTGTGGGTGTCTGGAAGGCTTAGGCGCAGACTTACACCGTGTCCTTCTACCTTCTTGACGCTGGCGCGACACCAAAGCTTAAAGAGCGACGGCGGAAAGCACGATAGGCGTTACTGGGACGGCGGAAGACACGATAGGCGTTACTGGGACGGTGCAGTTAAACAAATGTCCCGCCTGTTGGTGTCTGGAAGGCTTAGGCGCAGACTTACACTACCTTCTTGACGCTGGTGCGACACCGGAGCTTGGAGAGCGACGGTGGAAAGCGTTTCATGAATGCAGCACAAATCCACTATCACCGTCAAGTACTTCACATGCAAGTCAGTGTCCCTGCGTTCATCCTGTTGGGAGGCAGGTGGTGAATCTCGCCGGACTCAACGGCCTAAACTTTATTAATGTTTTCTTTTTTGGACAAATGAAATTACACTCAAAAGTATACACGAATATTGTCACTTTACTACCCGTATAGCAAGGAATATGCGGTCAGTGCTGTTTCAAGAAGCCCTACAACAAATAAGACTTACTAGCCGTCAGTCCTCTGAGCATCCAGAAGCAGCAGTTAAAAAGGGCTTTTGAATTTGAGCCACCGTTATTTTTCTCCTCCGTTCACATTTGAATTTTCTTCAAAGTACCTGGGCTGGTAAATTTTCTCCTTTAGATATTGCTATTTACCACAATTTGTTTATTTTAACAACAATAAGGAGGTCATTTACAAATGACGCCAGCACCGTTTGGAAGAAAATAGGGCGCGAATTTTGCAATTCATCTACGGACGACCGTTTATGATGCTGAAAGTTGAAGAACTCGGTCACTACTTATCGTCTGTTTACTTCCTGGGCTATCTCGTTTGTGTGCCAAGTTTATTCATGGTTGCCTTTGCGCCGAAAAGATTGAAATTATACCTTTAAAATAAAGCGTATCTCTCTCTAATTTCACCTTTATCTCAGATGCCTGGGACACACATTAAGAAGCTATCTACGAGACAATAAAATAAATTTTCAGCAAGGATCCTCCTGTAATTTAACTTTTATCAATGTCTCAAAAGAATGCTTTTGAGATGCCGACTGGAGACGTAGGTGGTAAATTTTATCCAAGGATAAACTTGACAGTACGACCAAGCACTGCTTATGCAGCTATTTTTTGATGTGGAAGAAGTGTGATTCTACGAAACCTTATCCTATTAAGCAGAAATACCACAGTTAATGTGGTACAGACGGGAGGGTAGGGAATTTGTCAACTTTGTCGTTGCTTCGGTTTGCCGAATGAGTTATTCGGAGTCAGCTGCGAACCTAGTCCATTTTTTGAGTACTAGATGGTGATGATGATGATGATGATGATGATGATGATGATGATGATGATGATGATGATGACGATGACGATGATGATGATGATGATGATGATGATGATGATGATGATGATGATGATGATGATGATGATGATGATGATGATGATGATGATGATGATGATGATGAGGATGATGATGATGATGATGATAAGGATGATGGTGGAAGAGGAATGACGGGAGAGCATATAAACAACAGTGTTTGCCCAATTTCTGTCAACTTATTCTGTGCGAAATGACCTTCGGTCTTCCCCTGGAGATTCTATCTTCATTTGACTTGGCTTGAAAGCAGGGCTTTGAATAGTACTTAAGAAGTATCTCATTTAGCAGCAAACAGCTTCAAGAATGGAGACTTATATTCGAATCCTAGGTGTATGTTTGAACTGGTTGAACGAAGGACCACATTTTTTTCGGACGCATATAGGAGTCCATCGTCATATATGAGAGCTATCAGAGGACAAGTGAAAGTTTAACTGTAACCAAAAAATTCGGCTGCTTGCATTTCTATCATAGACCCAGGCTTCAAGCAACCCTTGCCCTGTCTTGTTTATGACAGGACCAATTGTCTTGGTGGCTGTGGAGTTTAACTTGTGACCCCTATGCTACTACCTGTGAGAGCTTCGAAACGGCAATTTCGGTTGATGTAAATCGACTGTACTCTATTCTTCAATCAAAAATGATCGTTAAAAGGAGTTTCTATGGAATTTTCAGCATATTGGAGAGCAAGCAACAGGAATCTGGTTAGTTAATCAGGTGGTGGAGCCTCCAAAGCAGTGACCGACTCCTTTTTTGTTAAAATCTCATGCGTCATCAGTCTGAGGTGGAAAAACGAACAGAGCATATGCCCTCTCTAAATATTAAGACGGGTTTGCAATTAGGGGGAATTTTCTCTGCATCGCATCATTATTTAGAGTTTTCTGGCTTTTGTTCGAAAATCGCTTTTCTGCGTTGCTGGCTGCATAAATACGTGATTCACAGCGACAGAGGGTGCGGCTGGTCGGGCACTGATGAAGTCCGGATCGATTAAGAGTCTATGCTTCATCTGGTAGACTCCATCTGTGGACTACCTACGCTGTGTATGAAAGCAGATTATAGTATTGTTTTACTCATACACTAATTTTGCACCTGATTGGTGTGCATTTGTCATTCCATTTACAATGTCCTTATAAATACATTTTCCATGTCCTAAGTTTATCGATATAATAAAGATCAGTCTACGTTTTTACTGGAAACCTATTTTATTAACTTTTTTCCTTGATTTGTGTCAGTTATTGTTATTTGGTATTGGTATTTTGTAAGCACTTAGTGTTGGGCATTTGTGATAGGCTGTTGATAGACTGTATTGTCTAACAACTGATAGCTCAAAACGATAAAACGTGATCCAAATCCAGTTTATTACTATTTGCTTATCGAAATTAATTTTCAGGGAAACTCGAAGGGTTGCACCGTTTTTAAGTGCAATTTCATGTCCTGAAATAATAGGTATAAAGACTATCAGCTTACTTGTTTTATTATTAAGCCCCTTTTTATGTTTCTATCTTGAAGTCTTTGACTTGTAGTGTTGGTATTTTGTCAGCATTTAGTATTCGGTATTCGTGCGATACTTCTGATGGAATGTGTGGTCTAACATCCTCAAATTTACTAAAAAAGCTCAAAAACGATACAACAGGATCCCTATCCACTTAAATGCTATCTGACCATCAGATGAATTTTTGATGACTACTGGAGGGAATGAATGGGTTTCAAGAGAGTACGCAGAAATTAATTTGGAAAATTGGCAAAACTGACCCTGCAGATGGAGTTCCTAACGGCATTGTCACTGGTGGAAATCGCAAAAGCAAATTTTATACATCTTTTATTGGAAAGTTGAAAGAAATTTTAATTTCCACGAAAATGATGAACTATTGGAAGGGTGTTTCCTTTCAAATTTTTTAGGGGCAATCGACTCCTTCATTAGGTGAACCTTAGGTAACTATCAGAGTTGTAGGAAATGAGGAAACTCAGATGCAAAGTAACTTTTTTTCAAATTAGCCTGACATGTGTCAGCAATATATTGGACTTAGCAACAAGCATCAGTTGTTGAAACTGACCACAAAATCCGCGGCAGCTTCGAATAAAGTTTGATGATTTTATGGCTGCCGAAAGACCGATTAACCATTATTTTTGTTTTTGTTGTCTGTGAAAGGTCCTCTTGGGTCAGCTACCGTGAGCACTGAACTTCGATTTTCAATTCTACTTAAGCAGATCAGTGAGCCGCACACTATCATCATATTCCCGATCGCAACCGACAAAGCAACGGGCCCGTGGCTCAGTGGTTGAGCATTTGACTCAATTACCGAAGGTCGCGGGTTCAAATCACAGGTGGTCCATGGGATTGGATAGGGCTGGCTGATGACGGCTAATAAACCAGAAATGGCCATTCGGTCTCCCTTGTCTTTGTCGGTTCCACTTTATCATCATATGGTACACGTCGCTATGCTACCGCCTTTGAGGGCTCTTTAAGTGAGATCTAGGGCATAATAGAACATACATGTTCCTTAAGCAGATCTGCGCCCTGCACACTATCATATATATATATATATATATATAATGGTATTTGGGTGCTCACCGATCGGTTACAGAACTCACTCGTCCCACTGTGCCTTGGGGCTTACTCTAGAGCCCCGCCAGCAGCCTCAGAGCGGCTAGTGATATAGGTAGAATAATATTACTGCAGCGCCTGGTGGTGGGTATACCTAGCTGATGACGGCTAATAAGCCAGAAATGGCCATTCCAGTCTCCCTTGTCTTTGTCGGTAATATCATTCTGCCTATATCACAGCCACTCTGCGGCTGCTGGCGGGGCTGTAGAGTAAGCCCCAAGGCACAGTGGGACGAGTGAGTCCTGTAACCGATCTTTGAGCGCCCAACTACTATTGTTAATATTCCCGATCGAAACCGGCAAGACAACGATTTCATGGCGCAGTGGTTAGAGCGTTGGACTTCTGCCCACCAGGTCGCGAGTTTGAGCCTCAGGCGCCGCAGCACCTGGTTTTGGGTATGGCTGGCTGATGACGGCTAATAAGCCAGAAATGGCCATTCCAGTCTCCCTTGTCTTTGTCGGTAATATCATATATATATATATATATATATATATATATAAATAAAGACAGTGGGATGGTTGCTAACTGATCAAATCAGGGCGCATATTTGTCCCGCTCTGCATTTGGGCTAAGCTAAGATCTCTCGCAGGCATTCACGAGGCGATCAGTAATATATGCATGGAAGGGACACCGACAATAGCAAGGAAGTCTTGGGGGCATTTTTGGCTTATAAGCTGTCATCAGGCCGCCATACCCAATCCCAGATTACGATAAACTGGAATTCCAAAACAGATTCTTTCGACCTTGAGCGCTTATGGCACTAAGCCAGAAGCCTGTTGTCCTGTCAGCTGCTATCGGGAATAGGAACTATTGTTGTCGCCGCCACCATCGCTGACTCATGTTGCCTACGCCTGCCAAGCCTGGCGTGCCCACGCGTGACTACCTCTGCCCTCGTGCGTGACTGTATCTCCGGCTTGCGATGCCGTAACGTCTATCGATATTTCTCTCTTCGTCGATTGGTCGCAGTTACTCAATCTACGCGTCTGGGTAACCAATAAAAATGACTGACAGAGTTTACGACAGGACTTGCCTAAAGACAGCTTCTGGCACCTACTTGCCTAGCCTCGTGTACGCTCTTTCGGTTAGTAAAAGCTGGTTCAACCTAATCAGTCTTCCCTGACTTCTGATTTGAGAAACCTTCGTGTCTTCGATCAAAACACTCCGACACTATGATGGAAATAGACCTTCACCGATTGAGTCATTGATATGGCCTGTCTCGTTGCGTATTGCGTCTCCATCGATAGCCTTCGCAGGTGGTCGCATAGTAACCACTAATTAGGCAGAAAGGGATTCTAGTAAATACAAGGGAGACAGTGACGGACATTTCGGGCTTAGTGGGCATCATCAGCAGGCCAAACCTAATCACTGATTTAGAAAGATCAGACATAATCATCAGGCCTGCCAAATGCTGTCACGGTGGAATACAACTAATAACATGCGTCATGGGGTAAGGGTGGAATTGTGTATCGCCACAACAATCAGAGGGGGAGGGCGCGGATTATGTTCCAGGTCTAAGGCGGGCTTTTTGCAATTGAGCCCGCCATCTTTTCTGCTCTCCAGTCGCATGTGAATCCTCTTATATGTACGTCGATTGGCCTATTTCACCCATTATGTACTTTAATTTTCACACTAGTTGTTTATTCGAACAACAAAAATGAGGTCATCAGCGCACGACGCTGGCACCATTTTGAAGGAAGACCAAATTGATCGATATTTTGAGACGCGTTCAAGGACGATTCTTTCACGGTGACTGAAGGACCTTTTTTGCTGAATTTTTTTGGAATTTTACTTTCAAAAGTAAAAGCATATATATATATCTCTTTCTCAACAATGGCTGGATCAGCGAAAGGAGTCAGTGGGGTTTTTCGGTTTATATCTCTGGCATGGTATGAGTGATGCTCAGGTTTGCCCAATCACCTTGCGAGTACGAAAAATAGGGTGAGACTACTGTATGACAACCACCTCTCCGTCACAAGAACCCACTGGCAATGAAATTTGGGGTGTTGGACCGACACACTTTAGGTGACTCGTGAGTCATGCTTGACGCCTGCCTAAGAATCTCTATCAACTACGTGCATCGCACATTCTGTGAAAGTTGTTCAACGACAATTCACAAAGGCTGACCAATTTTTTGATCGAATTCTCAATGACTTTGTTCATCCCCTTCACTCTGAATTAATTTTACTAGGCCATTTCGTCCCATTCAACATGGCTTCATCGTATCTCGTGCCGCACAACCGCATATCAATGTTCCGTAGCCCCATTTCTGGCACGATATCAGACGTCTAAGGTGCCTGACTGAAATTCAGAAACGAAGACCTGAGTTATTTACATACTTTTTTATACAATTTTGCGTAAGCCTATTTATATTCTCGTCTGTTATCTCTTTGAATGTTGACCACGGTGAAAGATGAACGTTTTTTTCGAAAATGGAGAATGATGCACTCAAAAAGCGTCTCTCTCTCTCTCTCTCTCTCTCTTTCACAATGAAGTTACCTGCCTGAATTCGGTCAATCGGGATGGTGCTCTCATAGCTGATTAAACAGACTTCCAGTCGTTCGACTAACATAATTTCTTTCACCTGAATAAGTGAAGGTGTAAATGCACATTGAAGAGATTTCTGGGCGAAGAGTAGGTGCATTTTCGATGATCAGTAGCCCAAATTGATGCATATTATTGTACACGGCTAATAGCAAAGAATCAAAACCGTGTGCTTTTTAGTTTTGGCTTAGTTGTTTGCATAGGTTTCGAAGTATGACATTTGCTTAGGATCCCCAATCGTCGTAAACAAGTATGTGTCTTCCACGAAACCATATAAATGTCCCGCAGTTTATGGTTGGTCAGAGGGATTTTGGCGGCGTCATCAGGCTTAGCGTTAGAGCTAGGTGTTGACTTATGAAGGTTCATGTTCGCTCACGGAAGTAGGGGATGTCCTGCAATTTAGCGCGAGCCTACATGTAATAGAGTGGGGGGAGAGAGAGTGCTGTAGATGCGGTGAAAGTCTACTATCACTTAAAACTACTTTGCGCCAAAGTCACCGTCCACGCACCACTATTTTGTGGAACATACGGTGGACATCGTCGGACCACGACGGTCGAACTGACAATAGGGGTGGCGCATATTTGTGTCCCAGGCTGAACTTTATTCCCGAATGCATGAACACTTCTCACTAAGAGGGAGATGCTGAACTAATCCACACGAGTTCTGACAGAATATCGCGGCTGAACACTGGATGGGCGATACGGGCAGAAGTGCTAGGACCGTAATGGGGCCTGGCGTTAATTTTCAATGAAATTTCGTCGAGAGGGTACCGTTGCTGTGGCATGTATTTAAAACTAGGAGAGAGCAGCACATACTGCGGTGTCTCAAGCTTTGATCGTCGTAAGCTAATCCAGGTCAATAAATTATACATCAGGGTAGCTTATCGTACATTGCTTGGGCTAACCAGCAGATGAATCTAATAAGAGCTCAGAATGCTGGACAAACCTTTGTATTAACAACGTTTTACTTTACAATTGGCTTAGCACACCAACATCAGTATGATTTCCAGCGTTTTCTATGAGTGTCAGGTTTTCGAGATTGTTTTGCTCTGGAGGATCGCAGATTGAACAGCTTTAGGTCAAGTATGCAGAACCAATCTATTAGGCCAAGACGCCGAAATCTTTTATATGAAAACATTGCATGTGGGTTAGCTTCGAAAACGAGGTATTGCCACTTTTATCAAAGTATAAGACTTCAGATAGACTGAAGATGTCAAAATTGATGTAATGAACTATCTGGTTGTCTGCATGCGAGTCTTGGCATTCTCAATTTTTGCCAAGGTTGGCAGGGCAGTGATGCAAGTTTTCGTGGTGCCTGAAGAATCTCTGCTGGTTCTGTTTATTGAGGCAAATTTTAACATTCCAGATGTACAATTAGAGGAGAAGAAGGCTGTTAGACAACCGGAACACTCTTTATTTAGCTAGACAATTAAAACCATACAGGAGTCCATCATAAGTGGCTTCCAACGCATACGAAAATGGTCATGAATTCCACCTTGCAGTCACGACATCAACCGCAGATCGCGAATTGAAGCCTGGACCTCCGAGGGCACTGGCGCCCTACGCAGTCACCGCCGGACTGGCATCAATTTTTATTGGTTAGCCCCTACCCCCTATAACTGTTCGTTCTTTTGCTGCCATTTTTATCTCTCACGATGGGCTCCTGTACGAGTAAGCTCAGATGAATAGAGAAGTAGTGCTGGCGACCAAACAGCCTTCGTATACCTCACTGAATAAGTTTATTCCTGTTCGCACCTAGGTTTAGCATACTTGTTGGCATGTTATCGCTCCGCATCCACCTCATGTAGACAGAGCACTGATGTTTGTATTTAAATAGTTTTACTTAATATCAGTTAATTTTTACAAAACTGAAGGTGAGCAGTCGTGTTTCCCGGTGTCCGATTTCGTTCCCTGATTTTCACTACAGCTTACCTGATCCCCACCGTCTACTTCTTCTGATATTGCCTGTAAGCCGGCATAACATACAATTATTATTAATCACCGCGCTCCGAGCATAAATCAAGAGGCAGAAAACCTCGGGCAATGAATCTGCTAAGGGTGAACTTTTAGAGTGGAAGACTAATCGGTCTACTTTGTTGCTGCCTACTTTCTAGAAATAAGCCACAAGGTAAGCTCTAAGGGCGCAGAGTCAATGGCGCAGATCGACATAAAATCATTTCGATGGTCACCTCGGGTCAGGATTTCAGATGACAATCACATGGATCAAGATATCAGGAGTGGAAGGGAATATCTGTGTTTCAGGTGAAGATGTGTATGCGTATGGAAGAAGGGCATTGCTGAGCACTGGAACCATTTGCTGCTTTTTTTCAGAAGTTCTTACCTCGCCAAGGAGCCAATCGGTTGTGCTCACAGCAGTAACAGGACAAACTACAGTTGTCGAGTGTTCGTTAGTCAATCAACGATGCATGCCACAGGGCTGGAGATGACTGTGCCGTCTCTAAAGGCTGAAATGTTGTCAACACCTCGAGTGACTTAGCTCTTATCAGAGCCCCAGTCCTCAATCAGCTTTCGCATTGTCTTGCCTCCGGTATGATCAATTACCTATGCTACTAAAAAGTTGACTTGGAGACGCCGTTTGAACGTATGGGTTACCCCTTGCGATACTTTGCCACCGTACCGCAGCTTGTTTTTGTGTATTTGTGATCCGAACATGTGTGCAGTCTTTCCTCTCAACCTACTACCAGCTGCGATCTCCTCGGGAGCTCATACAATGTCTTTGACTGTCTTTTCTTGAAGCAGCGATCTGGCAATCGGCGTCTCCGTCTGCTTGAACTGCTGCTTTGAGACCCATCTCAAAATACGAGTCCTTTTGGGCACTCAAGTACCGTGTGACAAAAACTCTACAACAGGCCCGGTACTCAATAAGACACGCACCATCATTTGCAAAAAGTTTAAAAAAAGAATTACGAGGGCCCCTTTTGGGGAGGCGGATCTTGGTTACCATTAATAGGCATAAGTGTGCATGGATTTCAGGTCACTGGAAGTGTATTTGATTTGTTTTTGCACGACGCATGCATTTTTTGCCCATTCAACTAGGTGATCGGCAAGCTGACTGTCTGGTCTCTTAGTTCCACCAGGTAAGTTTATCAAGTTCACCTGCAGAGCCCTAGTTCTGTCAGTGCAGCTTCGGCTGTGAGCTTTGTCGGTCAATTTCTCACGCACCTACATTCGCACAAGACGGCACAATACACACACGCAGAGAGAGAGCGAGAGAGGGAAAGAGAGAGAGCAAACTCGTGTCGGTGCAACACTTGGCTATGGATTTGTGTCTGCGTGCTCGTACGTGTGTGTGTGTGTGTGTGTGCTGGAGTGCAGCAAAGGAGATCTAAGTCTGTGCCTCACACCCAATTGCCTTCGGTCCTGACAGAAATTGCCACCTCCGCCTCCCTCCCGTCTCCAATTATTGGGCTGGGGTGCCACCACCGGTGTCCGCCAATCAAAATGTTCCTGTTCTCACGTCTGGTGGCAATTTAAAAGGTCTCTACAGGAGTACCGACTTCATTCCACAGTCTCCCCCGAAGACACAAGATGACAAGAGTTAAAATAGTAAGTAGCACTTTCGTTATTTTGACAGAACCCTCTCAGCTTTTATTCACTGTCCACAGTAAATAAACTTGATTTTGGCCCATAATTAATCTAATAATCTGCTACTATTGACGCTGTATGCAGTTCTCGTCTGATGTCCAGGGAATCAAGACAATTAGGTGTCAGCTTTGAGGATGCTCAGAAATCTGAGGGCGTGGACAGTTTCTCAGTCCAGTTTAGTTTATGTATAAGCCTTCTGGTATATCAGGCTTGCAAAGAGCATTTGGCCATAAAACAATTTAAACGTCTAATATTTCAGGTCAGCATTTTGAAATGTTTCTTTTCGTCTATCAGATGCCCATCACAAGCTAGCAGATTTGTTCAACATATTTATTATGGAAGGCTAAAAACCTGCAAAATAAATTTCATATTTTTTTATATGGGAGGGTTGACAGTTTCAAAAATGTAGGTAACAAGAGTCTTATTCGATAAAAACTGCACGTTATTCACAGCTGTCATTTCATGTTTCAGTGTTTCAACTGTCTGCGAGTGTTTTTGTATTTTCTGAGCATAGGGGTAGTTGAATGTTTGCCCACGATTTGCTGCCGGCCATTTAATTGAAGGTGGAGTAAAAAACGATGTCTGACCCTAAACCCGAGAGATATAGCGAACTAAGCTTCTCGTTAGTTTGCCCTGCTTGCAGAATATTGTAAATAAACCAGTTAAGCGGCTCGAGCAAGCAGGCATGCTGCTTTGCTAAGCTTTAACAAAAAAACTATGCCGACTTTCTAAATTTCGCGAGAGATTTCGTCGCATACGCTCGGGCGTTTACGAAAGCGCCGCCACGCAGATACGTGTGCACCCTTCGTGAAGTTCAGCACGGTAATGAACTACCGCTGTTTTATCGCGTAAAGATAAATAGGAGGTAAAATGAAGCAGACTGCAGCAGTTGGCTAACAGTCAAAATTGACTCATAGCAAGCAGGATTTTGTATGACATTTTCGATCGTCATAATTCTTGCAAAAAAGCAGGTGGCGAATTCTGAAGTGACAGAATAAAACCGATGCAGATAAGACACCATGGTTAATGCACTATTAACCTGATTTTGCGGTATTTTTTAGGATGGAAACTGTCGTAGCTTACCTATAACCTCTTGGTGGCATTATTTTGATCCCCAAATGGATTCTGGTTTCCAGTATCTTGTAAAAGGCCGAAGTCATTTTCATTGAACATTTCATTGTTCATAATACTCCCCATTGACGTTGACACAGTAACGTCGAGCTCTTATTTTGCTGAAGTTGTGTGCAACACGTATGCGGTCCGACCGCAGTGTGGGGAATAGAAACGTTAGACAGGCCTTGCCATTTAAGTTCAGGATCATTAACTATGCATACACTTAGGACCCATTTTAACGTAAGGAAGATGCCTATATGCGAAATTCCCATTCAGTTTTAACCCATTTGTCTATTCATGTGTCATGTATTTTAGCGTGCAATTTACGTCTACGTGTAGAGCTTAAAGAAACAGGCTTCATGTAATATTTCAGCCTATAGTACACATTTTTTTGAAAGGTTACTTAAGCTAACGCCAGCAAAGAAAACTGTCATTCAAGTGAAATGATGACGACGGTTGACTTTTGGTTCATCAAATGGGCGGCTTTAAGTTTTTTGATGTTTGCGTGATAAACGCAGCTGCAAGAGGCGTTCGCCTCGCAGTGATCACTTACTTTACATTTTTAAAGTAATTCCAATTGTGAAATATGACAGGTGCTCTCAAATGAATGCCTGATTTAGTACGTTTAACGTGGCAACAGCAGACTGTGACGGTGATTGTATGGCTGCGGGACGATGGGTTAATGAACTTTTCTATTACGGATCCATTTTGATTAATGTACACAAGCAGGGCCTGAGGAGGTTGTAAAGTAGGATATTTGCGTAATCTGTTGCTGTCGGTGGTGGGAAATTTTGACGGCAATTTACTTAAGGGGCTTCGCCGTTGTTCCCAGAGCGGTAACTGTACATAAAAGTTGAACACTCTTGCTGCATCTTCCGAATCCTCCTAGCCGGATTTACTTTACCCTCTTGGCAAGTGTCGACCTCGTGACCTACGTTACTCGCTGCAGGCGGGACACTTGTGTTTGAGAACAAGCGTGTGAAAAAGTCTTCTTTTTGTGATCTCGTAAGGCACTCCAACGACAATTTTAACTGTCGTGCCACTAGTAAAATTTCCGTATTTCTACTCTGAAACAAGACGTAACTGTTGTTCAACAATAGTATTCAAACAAACTCCTGCACACTGTACCTGCATATTAAAAGGTATTTTTCTCCTGATAGGTATACCAGCCGGATGACAGTGCCGGCCGGGTGCCCAGCAAGCAGACAAGCAATCGCAGTCTCCTCGATGGCAAGGTTATTACTGTGAAGAAAACGACTCCGGATGACTACAGTGAGTTTGCACACTGTCTACGTCACCACACACACACCCCACACACACGCACAAACACACGACAGTACGACCGTCGCAGTCCGACGATATCCACCGTATGCTCCATGTGGATATGGAGCAGGGACGGTGACTTGCCCGTGATTTAGTTTAAAGGGATAGTATACTTGCGCTGCATCTAACGCACTCTATCCTCCTCCCCCACCCGAGCCCTGTGTGAAGACAGAGTCAGAAAGACCGGAGGCGCGAGAGGACGCAGGTGGCTGGCGCGGCTGGGTCCCCTAAGTCCTAGCCGCCCCTAGGTGTGCCACCACTCCTTCATGTTCGGCATTTGTTTTGGGAGCGCAACCCGAATAACGCCTGCCGAGCCCTAATGTGGCCCCCGTGTTGGTCCAACACATCTACCACGTGGCCCGTTTAGGGGGCACACACACACACTGACGCAAATGCATGTTGTGGCACACTTGCGCTGCCTTGACCCATCGTTTTCCGAGGGCCAGAGGGATCCCAAGCGACCAGACGTTGACGTGAGCGCAGTGAGGAACAAGAATGGAGAGCTCACCTGCGCGTGTCACAAACACGCACAACATGGTTCCTGCTCCAGATGAGCCAGGCCACACCAGATGACACATTTCTCACGGCGGTGGGATGTGCGCTATTGCACTTGGGACGTTGAATCTGTCATGCGGACTTTGGGATATAACATGGCATGCGGTTTCATTATTAAGGATTTATATTCTGTTTAAAGTTATCCAGTGTATGCGAAAAATCAAGAAGTAACATATATAACCTAAAAGAGTTTGCGAAATTTTGCTTAAGATTTTAATGAAATCGCATTTGCCCGAATACTCTGGGGATTCCGTGATGGTAGTCTGTAGGTTCCCTATAACTCTCTCTCTCTGTCTCTCTCTCTGCTGGCATGCACTTCCAGAGTTTGGGGTGAAATCATGGCAGCCGGACCCACTGAGAACATTGGCTACAGATTACCTGTCATTGATTTCATTTTCATGCGTTTAGCTGCCTTCCTTTAGTTACCTGCGTTCCTATTTAGGTCTGTCTGACGCCGGCTCAGGTTTGCGGGAGGCCGAATCCCTTGCATTTCGCCCATGAGATTGCTTTTCCGTTTCCATTAAATGCCACCGTTTCCAAATAGTCCATTTATACTCAGTAAGTAGGCTGTACTTACCCCTGCACTCCTCGTACGCCCAATGAAATTCAGTCGGTCTTCAGCTATGTCCATTATAAGAGTATTTACTTTATTTGAAATTGGTCTACCTTGCAATCGCCAGCCAGGTTGTATTTGCAGTCTCACCTTGAAAATGAAAAAAAACTGTGGCTCTCCCAGGATTCGGCACCACACATCGTGTTTGTCACGCTTTTCACATCTCGTCACATGATCATAATTCAGCCGATGTCAAGGCCGCGGACGACGGTGCAGTCACGTCCTCTTTCTTGGAAGCAAACGAGGACGGCGTCCTGTGAAGGGTTACAGGACGAGAGGGTCACTGCTGTTGTGTGTGCGTATCCCTTGAGACCGAGTAGTATATGCCGACGCGCGTGTGCGAGCGCATTCAAATCACCAATGACGGCCGAATTGTCTGTCCTTGGAAACGTCTTTAGGCAAGTTTGCAGCTCTTGGTCTTTGTTCTTTATGTGATCGAAGCAGGTATCTCTGGCACCCACCTCCTCTAGTTGTCCCAGCTCATAGAAGCGGATCTCTCTGACCGACGCTCTACTTTCCTGTCAGTTTGTCACTGGATTACCTATGCAATACGAACATTCCGACTGTTTTAGTGGGCGATTTTCCACAGGTAGCCTGTGGGGAGGAATAAGGAGGGAACCAATAAGTCGTTGTTGTTGCTGCTGATATCGTTTCCTAATCGAATGTTTCGTGTTTGTTAATCCCAATCAAACTGTGAACGGTGTGTTTTGTCAGAAATGTGAAGGTAGCTTTTTTAGCCCCTTCCCGGAAGATAGGGCCAGCGGTGCTTTCCCAAATGTGGTTGCCCATTCATCCTAAACAGCGGTTAAACAAAACTGCGGGTCGCATTAAATATCCTGGCCGCCACGTACTTGCATGATGCCACCTTTATTTAACTTGGAAAATGGAGAAGAGGGGTGAGGATTAGCTCACGAAAAATCGGGTGATGAGACACCCAATACGACATTTCGGCCGTCTATTTTGACGAGGTCGACCGCCTGCTCCACAGCACAATGGTGCAGGGCCGGTGACTCACGCGTGATTTACTTTATTGTGGTATTATACTTCCTTTGCATTGACCACCCTCTCTCATCCTCTCCCATCTGGACCTGGTGCCATGGCCAATTCAATAAGACCAGAGGCGATAGAGGGCGCAGGTGGATGGTGCGACCGAAGCCGCTCGGATCCCAGCCGAGTGGGAGTGCTACAGAGGTCACATTAAAAACGTGCCACTGCAGTATGACTCTCAGTCCACCAGTTAGCCACTTCACACCTGAAAACACTGGGCTGACTGCCATGTCTGATTTCAATCGTCATTTGACAGCCTTCGAAGCAATAAATTTTAACGCAACGTCATAATCTATGGCTCGGATCACACATATGGACGATTGGTCACATGGAGGAGGAACTGAGGAGCACAATTCCGTCTTATGTGAGAGGTGCTGACTGCGTGCCTGAAGGTTGGTATGTTGGTTGTGGTCCTGTGTGATGTAGATGCTAGCGAGGAGAAATGCGGTAGGGTGGTGTGTCCGACAGTGTTCCCCCGCAGATTTTCAGGGAGGCCCATGGGGCCTAATATGACCATGCGGTGAGTGAATGCGCGTAGACAGTGCGGAAAGTTGAGGTGGTTGCTGGACGATGCGTGATTTTTATGTGCGGTAGCAATAAGAACAGCCTAGGCTGGGTTTTTTATGGTCGATTGGGTTGGTAAGGCTTCTAGTGGGGGCCACGTTGGTAAATGGGGAGTTGCTAGTGGTGGAGATGGAGGAGTTGTCGGATTCGGAAACACTGTGTGGCAACTCCATCGACAATTTCTTGCTACCACGTTGGTTTCCTATAATTTTTGGCTGAAATGCTCCCTATGGTCTAGCAAACTGCAATGCTAAACAGTTAACATGATTCACTACTTCCCCAACGCTACAACTGTGTTTTTTTCAATTTATCGAAATCCGGTTCCTCTTATGCTCTGTGCCACTTTCCTCCTACAGAACAAAGTACGGTAGCACAAAAGTCCAACAAACGTCTCAATGTCAATGCCGATATTCCAAAGACGCTCACTCCCAAGGGTTACACAAAGGTGAGTTACGTGAGAATGACTGTCAACTTAGGGGTCTTTATTTTAAGTGCATAGTGTTGCATGCTTAATCATCGCTTTCGTTTCCATGCCTACGATGGTAAGTGAAGAAGATGGTGCGACCACTGGAACAAGAAGCTGATCAGCCCGACCTTTCAGATTTTCCCTCAAACCCATCATCAGAGGCAGTTACAGATAAGGATAACAGACGCACAAAGGGTTGCAATACAGCCACATGGCTACTATAACAACCAGCTCTTGTGTTCATTGCTGAGGTTACTATTTGATTCGCTAATTGCTTGTTAGTCTGTAACTTTATCGGCGTTGTTAATTCGTGGCGTGGTGCTTACCCGGCCGTTTGGCCTGCTATCTCTTGCACTTTCGGTCAGCCGCAGACTCTCCGCCTGGATAATTAATCTTCCCAAGCAAACTCACGGTTCCTATCATGGTGAGGGGAGGTCATTGTGCGTGTTGATCAACTGCCCGCCAGAGAAGCATGACATAAGTGGTTCACAGTTCACGCGGTTGTAAACTCTTTCGAGAATTTCTGCCCGGACCAATTTGAAGGCGTAGTAGGGTTCCGTCGAGTAGGCTGTAACCTGACAGCTAACGTCTGCCTCCTTATCAATGTTACCACATGTTCAAAAATTCACGTCCAGATGAATCTCCCAATGTCTCTGGCTAAGTTGCTTTGTCCGTAATGGTAGCAGACCCGATAAAGGACTCCAGATGTTTCTTGCGGTGGCAGTGGGTCTTTCAATCTCACAGCTTGTCACCTGATACTTGCTTATGGAATGTGGTTTCCTGGCAACTGCGTCCTACACATTCTGCGCTCCCTGTGCCTCCCATCACCCTGGTACGCAAATGTCGCTGATGATCGGACGAATCCAAAAAGCCAAGCCAATAAACGTCCTGCTCCGGTGATCGCACCTTCTTCTTGTTTTGAACTGCTTCCTAGAATTCATCTCTCGATTTTTATTGCATTGGTAATGAAGGTTCGTGAAACCCAGGGCGTTATTGTTAACTTATATCAATGCCAAAATCGGTCAGGAACACCATGAGCTCTTTTATCTGAATGGTCATTTGGCTTGTATGCCAGAAGGCGTGCTAGACACTCGTAGTGAGTCAGTCAAAAAACTACTTTTTTTAATAATTGTTCCTGTGAAGTTCAAGTTAAAATAAATGGAAAATGTTTGACTTAACGTTCAGTACTGGTGGATTTACTTTTTGTGCTTAGGATGAACAAATTTAAGCTGAATGAGTACATTCATCTTCTTCATTGTGCATTTCTTTCTTTCTTTCACTTCGAAATGACCAAATTGCCTAAAGCCAGTAGAGAAAAAGCAGTTGTTTTGGGTAGGGATCAATAGGGCTGTTCATTCTGCCAGGCCCATATATGGATGCTGGTCTTAAGTTAAACGACTAAGAACAATTCAAGACAATTGGCTTTAGAGTGTTTGCCTATTCTTTTTTCTTATTCTTTCTCCTGTAATCTTGCTTAAAAATCATTTTATCCTTCCAAGGCTTATCCGAGTGAAATTTATCGCACTCCTCTAGACAAATTATTTGTTTTTCACTCGTTCAAAAGCCTTTTAAACTTAATGAACGGAGTATTCTGCGTTGAATGACTGGCACAGAGATAGGGGATGCAGGGGGGAGCGTGTCAATAGTGAGAGACAATTCTTCAATTTTTTCCGTATCTCCTTCTTCCTTTGCATTAGAAAGCGGTTTTGTCGGGTGATTTCATACGCGCGTTTAGCAAAACTCAAAGTATCTAGTAAATTTAACCTCAGAGCGGATGTAACTAATCGTAAGCGATTGACGAGAGCTATGCTGGCAGATTATTAGAAATCTGTTTCAGACCTACTCTACCTTCATTCAGTTATTCATACGCCTTCTCCCCGTATGACCAGCCAGTCCCGTGTTTATTCGCATTGAGAAGCCAATGGCTAACTGTGCGCCCGTTCCTTTTTAAAGACGTGCTTTTCTCTGAATAAGACATCAAGATTCTGGTCTTCTATCCACCGTAAGACCGGTAGAGGAACACGTTAGCTGACCTGAGGCTCACCCGGAACTCTGAGAATCTAGACTCATCTCCTCCACAAGGAGTAACTTCATAATGATAATTAAGTTTTTTGGTTGGCAGCTATAGCAAGTGGACCATCGGGACGTGCACTTCACAGCACTTTCTTTGGTTGTAAAACACAGATAATCCACCTCGCCTTTACTCGTATTGGTAAGCGTCGACTGTGAACACTTTTGACTTCTGCAGGTTACGTTGGAGGTCGAATTAACTAGATAGAAAAACTTAGCTTCTAAGACGGCTGAAAACTCTCCTGAAATATGATAAGGTGCCCGAGTTTTGCTTAGTCAGCAGTGGAAAAGGTTTGCGCTTCAGAACTGTGGGATATTTCGGTAAATATGAGACTAAGAGGAGGTTATGCTAGTCCCATGTTTTTTTTAGATGCAATTGATGATGAGCATTGCTCAGAAGAAATACGACAACATTGTGAAGCGTCTGAAGGGCACCCACAAACTCTATGAAGATCCTGACTTCCCCGCGGTGCAAACGTCTATCGGCAACATTCCTGGCCTTAGAGGACCAGTTTATTGGAAACGACCAAAGGTACGCAGCTCTTAATTCTCGTCTTCCGAGCAAAATGCTCGAGATGGGTGAATGTAATACTTTCCTCTTGAAAGAGCTTAGCTAATTATATAATGAAAATGAATAGGGATATATCGCATATTGGCACTGTCGGTCGGCTTATTGTAGTCTTTCTGCCGTACAAACATTGGTTACATCTTGTTCGCTTCTGTGATCAAATAAACCGTTAGACGTTTATTTTCACTGTTTATGTCCTACCTTAGTATACTAAGGTCAACCCACGGTCAACCACGTACGTACGCAAGCCACGAGAAATAAAAGTGTGATGGACGCTTCCCGCGCCTACTCTAGACACACTTTCATGCCAACCAATCACAGCACGGAGTCTTAATATAGATTAACCAATGAGCAGAGGCTATGTCCTATCTCGGAATGTCGAGATTTACGTATATCAGTGCTATATATGCATGCTATTAGGGTAAATGTCAGGATTTCCACAGGAAAATCCCTGTAATTCAAAATTCGCTCCTGCAACATCCACAAAACTAATACAGCAGTAAGGAGCTGACTTTTCTTCAAAAGAAGGTATAATTTTGTTTACAATTTAGGACTTACTAACATAAGAGTCATTAATTTTACGAAAACTTAATTTCAGTAAACGATCATATTTCAACTCGCTTACATAACTTTCACTTCAAAAGTGAATTAGGAAGAGGGTCACATGGAAATAAGAAATCAGTAAAAAAATAATTGAAAATCTTAATTTTTGACTGTCCGTTTCCGTTAAAAACAACATAACATTTATTTTGACCTACTTGTAAAAAACTCGGCGGCCCACGCGTTTTTCAAAATGGGGGCAAAGGAATTATTCAAAGCTGCCAATATCCTCTCCTAACATGACATTTTTTTATATATGGAAACAGTTAGGTTGTGTATAGGGGCTTCTTTAATGTGATTATTAAGCCCAAATTCAAAGTTTTATGACATTGAAAGATACTTGGTAATCTAGTGCCACATTCGGTGTCACTAACTAAGCGTGTCTCTACCAACACTGCTTCAAGACCATGGCGGAGATAGTTCTACATAGGGGCCTGAACTTTGCTTCTCAATACTCGGTTCCCATTTCCGGGTTGAGTAGCGTATTTTTGTAGCATAATTTTCTCTTAAACCTCCATAGGGCTGCCTGTACAATTTTAAGCGAGTTGTAAAACAGTTTCTTCACATCATGACCGATGTATTTAGGAAACAACTAAGTATAATATATTAGTTACTGATGACCGTATTCGCATGGTAACACATTTTGTGCTCTCAACTCAGTGGTTTAAGGCTCAAATCGTTGATTGTTTTAATTTCAGGTGGAATAATCGAGGATTAATAGCCTTCATGTAATAAAATTATGTCTTGTGAAATATGAAACAATCCATTTCCAGCAAAGACTTGGCATGTTATCCGCAGTTTTATCGAGCGGATTCTCGGACAGTTTCATAGAGAAGGTGGTTGTCTCGGCATCAGCCTACGCCTAGGAGTGTCACCACATCCTCCTCCTCCCCCCCCAGTTATGGCATTTTTTATGGGTGCGCATCCCTGGGTGCGTGCTTTCATCAGGCCACCGTGATAGATCAAGGCATCTGCCGCATGACCTGTTGTAGCGACAGTCGCTGCCTGATTAAATTTCGTTCATCTGCTCATTCTTGAATCTTAGACAATGGTGAGCTTTCATCTCTGCGAAATCGATTTTTGGAATGCAATAGGCATTGAATGACGCTGTGACGCCTGTGCGCATCCGGGCGAATTTTATAATGCTTGGGACCCTAGAAGGAGATGCATGCCTTTTCTGTGTCCTGACCCAACAAATGTGAAATTTTAGCGAGCAACTACGATCGATCATACGATCCCACGCTAAGAAATAAGATAGACAAGCCACGCCATAGGTTACGATACGACGGAATCAGCTGATGACGCCGGCCAGTGAAGGAAAAAAGCAATAGGCGGAAAGTCAGTTAATGTCACTGAACCCCAAACCCGTTGGAGTGTGGCGTGTTACAGTCAATAATTGCGAACTTAAACAAATATGGGTTAATGCGAGTTAATAAATGTGTAACAAGTCAAATGACTGTAGAAAGTAAGGTATAAAATAAAATATAGCAAAGGGCTACCACAAGATCTTACTCTCTGGCTGTTTTAGGAGATCAACCCTACTGCTGAATTCATTGTTGGAGGATATGACAGATCGGATGTGAACCAAGGCATGCTTGGTAAGCCGAACCCTCGATTCATCTTATGCCGGTAAAATTTCCGGATATTTTGCTCTTCTTTCCTAATGGTAGGTGAATTAATCATCTGATCTGCTATGCGGATTTTCTCACTAAAGTATATATGTATATATATATATATATATATATATATATATATATATATATATATATATATATATATAGCTGAGGTAGTGTACATTCCGAGATGAAACATGAAGAAAGAAGGCTCTTCAGTCTGACGACGAGCTGGGGCACCAGTTTCGAAAATTTAAGCATTAAAGTTTGTATTTTCCCAAAGAATTTCACCTCTTCTAATTTAATAACTTGGAAAGCCCGTATATATATATATATATATATATATATATATATATATATATATGTACTGAAATATCGGCATCCCAAGAAATTTAATTAAATAGTTGAGTTTTTGGGAACAGATATCTTTATTGTGTAACGAAGTCGTCATCGTAAATGGAAGATGTACAGAAAACAGTTAACCTAATTGCTAACACGATTCAGGTTGGTAAATTTGAGCCTGGATGATCTGATCGATAGTGGCTGTTTTCGTCTCACTATTGAGAAATTTGTAATTGGCATCTAAATCGATATGCCTGTTAATGCATGCCTCATCTGAGTGCATTGCCTCCAGAATTCGCGGCCTCTTCTTGTTGGGCAGGCGCCAACGATGTGGGTATCGCAGGTAGCCATGCACACACTGGACACAGGACACCCATTTGGATGGGAGGATACCCACATCGTTGGCGCCTGCCCAACAAGAAGAGGCCGCGAATTCGGAGGCAATGCACTCGAGACGAGGCATGCATTAACAGGCATATCGATTAGATGCCAATACAAATTTCTCAAGGTCAGTGAGTACGAAACAGCCACCATCAGATAACTTCAAACTCCGGATGCTATTGGCTCAAACTTTAGCCAACCATAGAATCTTTGTGTTAGCATTATTTAAGGTTAACTGTTTTCTGTACATCTCCCATTTGTCTGACGACGAACTGGGGCACCAGATTCGAAAATTTACACAATAAAGTATTTTGTTCCCAAAGAACTCAACTTTATTTAATATATATATATATATATATATATATATATATATATATATATAAGGTCAATAGTTAGAGTGTTGAACTTCTAACAAACAAATCACGGATTCGAACCTCATGTTGGGTATGGCTGGCTGATGACGGCTTATATGCCAGAAACGGTCATTCCACTCTCTCTGGTTTTTTGGGTAATTTCTTTCTGTCTATACTACTAGTCGCTGTTTGGATGCTAGCGGGGTTCGAGAATGAGTGCAAAGGCAGTTCATGACGAGTGAGTCCCGTAACCGATCGGTGAGCGCGCATCCACTAACACACATAAACAGTTTTAACATATATAAAAACTTCCAGTTCCCTTGAGCTAAAACAATTCTTCAGTTCAATAGCAATAGGAAACGGCTTACGCGATAACCTGCGAGCCTGCGACAAATAATCTTTTTTAAACAATTGTGATAACGGCACTGGTCGCTATGTGACTGCATGCGAAGGCCCTAAACTGAACCCCTAATGCGCGAGGGATTAGCATGTCTCATAACCTGATAACTGAACGCCCTTTCATCGATTATTTAAATGGACACTGCTTACGAAGTGGTTTTTCCCGATGCGAACAGCCGGGCGGCCTGTAAAGCTAGCAAGTTATTGTCCCTTGAGTAACTTTATAGTTTGTTTCATACCACGCAGTCCTTTAGCCTTCTACTGTGTGGTTGTTTGAGAAGTGTGGTCCGTTTGCCGATAGATGCGATGAAGCGAGTCCCAGGAAACAGTCGTGGAGAAATAGACACGACCGCTGTAACACGAGCTTTATTGGCCTGCATTTTCGGATTCTCATTCAAATTCATCATCAAGGACAAAATCAGATAGGGAAATGGGGTCGCAGAGGCCTTGCAGTATTTCTAGGAGGCAGATGCTAGGCCCCTGAATGTCTTTCAAAATTGACAGCCTCCAAATACATCGCGGATGGTTCAGTCAATTTTTCAGGTGCTCGATGATTTGTCGATATAAAATAGCCAATAGTACTTTTCCAGTTTCCAAACAACTGCGCACTCAGCCTGCACACCTCCCTTACTCTCGTTTCCTAGGTGACTGCTGGCTCCTGGCAGTCATCTCCTCCTTGGCCGATATTCCGCAGCTCTTCCAACATGTAGTGCCAATTCCTCAGGTAATTGAGGGGCCAGATTACGTGGGTATCTTCAAATTCCGTTTCTGGCAATTTGGTAACTGGGTCGAGATACTCATCGATGATCGTCTCCCGGTCGACGCCAATAACCGAATGATGTTTATGCACTCTGATGAGTCTAACGAATTCTGGTCAGCTCTGATGGAAAAAGCCTATGCCAAGTAAGTTTAAGCCGAAACGCTCTTCGGGCCGAATTATAGCTCTTTTGTGTATTCTCCTGATAGCAAATAATAATTTCTAAAAATTGTATAATTAAAGAAATGATATTTTTTATTTAAAAATTTTCCAACTGCATATTTTTGAAGATCTCGAAATCTTCGCTGAGAGAGCATCGTATCTATACATTGAGTTAGTAAATCTACTGTATGATCACCTGCGAGGATTATTTATTTACTTATTTATTAACCTATTATTTATTTACTTTCAGAGTTAATCACAGCCATATTCAACTCCCTTCCATTAGACCAGACTGATAAATGTCGCCTTTGCACGAGGACAGGGCTCCAAACTTTGGTCGACACCAGAACATATCCGTTTGCCTGAAAGTAACAGAAAAACCGAGGCATTCGCAGTAGTAAAGACAGTTAGTCCTGTCCATGCTTTGGTTCAGGGCTTTCGAACGCGTATACTTCTGACAACGGTGTTCTTTTTAAGGCTCGGTAAATTACCTATCAAACTCGTCTTACCTCCAGCGGCCTCCAGGCATACTGCGTAAACACTCAATTGAAGGAATCCCTTAATTATTTCTTCCTGCGGAAACAATTCCTTTCCCTGCAAGTGATCGTAAAAAAGAATACCCACAAGGAATAATACACTGAAATGGTCATTACTTACTTATTTTCTGTCATCTGCTAGCCGTAGCTAAAGGGGACAGGGCCAACAACGCGATCTATGAACGTCCTCTTGGCTGCAATCGAGAAGACTTCAATGCACTTGTAAGCTTCGTTCCATCGATCCGATCTCAGGAACATACCTCTTCCGTATGACGTAAGAGCCCTCTAATCTGAAAATTCTTAAACACATCTCACATGTCAGAAAACCATTTTTCAGTGGTTAGGTATTTGGCTTAATTTGAATAGCTGTGGATACCAGGCTCTAGTCATAAATTTGCCCTCGTATGGGATTGGGATACGGCCAGTTGGTGATGACGGAAGAACCATAAATGGTTAGATTGGTCTACTTCGTCTTTCTTGGCATTCCTTCCGCATTCTCAGAATTTCTGGACAGAAAGTCTCCCTTCAATATGGTGGTCATTACTCCGAAAGCAATGAATTGGTTATTGTTGTGTTGTCAAATTCTATCCTTCTTATTTTAGATTGTATGGTTCCTACGCAAATCTCTCCGGTGGCACGCAGGGTGAGGCCATGGAAGACATGACGGGCGGTCTCTGCGAGCCTATAGACCTCACCAAGGTCACCGTGGACATGATTCACAAGGACATTGCCAAGAACGAAAAGAGATGCTGTCTAATGGGCTGCTCGATTAACGTAAGTTCTTTGCAGTGCTTCTGAGAAATTGCTGGTTGATGGGCAGATATTTGGAGCATAGCCCTTACAAATACCGAAGTGGTCCTCGTCTACTTAATAATATCATACAGGGTATCCTTTTAGAGGCTCAAAGCTCTCATTGGTTAAGCGTGGCCCCTGATAATGAGAGTGAATTCCTTGAAGTTAAGTCCAATACAACACTTCAGTTGTAGCTATATTGCCTTTTTCAGCCAGCGTTTCTCATCTGTGCATGCGGCCTTGCTCTTTAACCCATACAGTAAATATGGAGCTGAAAGAACCCTCTCTCTCAACTCGTTAATCTCTATTTTTAAAGGGCAATTCAGCAAATAACTGTTAAATTTCAAAATTTTCGCTGTTCTTTTGCACGCACTTTTGCCACATTAGGAGAAAAATTGTACCTAAATAAGCTTAATTTCTCGTTACATTATAATCTCTTCCTTTTCTTTTAGTCCAAAGAGATTGAGGCCAAGTTGAACAATGGCTTAATCGCTGGTCACGCTTACAGTATTACTGGACTTGCTCCTGTAAGTTTACGCTTCAGGGATCGAGGTCATTTTCGACTCCCATGAAGACTAGTGTTATTTGGCTGACCTCAATTTAGACTTAATACTGCAGCAGCAGATTGTGTAGCTGCTGGTGTTGTGTTAAAATAAAATTTATTAGGAGTGAAAATCCAAATATGAATAGTATTTAAAGAATTAAAAGGTTATTGATATGAGGGACGGTAGTCATAGCCACGAATTAGAAGATAAAATCAAGAAGTCACATCAGTCCGGTAATCAGTAAACGTGTCATCAGAACAAGCTCCCCGTTAAGTTAGGCGTCGGAATTCGAGTTCAGAAATACAAGCATCAGCTGAATTAAAGCACCAACGACAGAAAACTGAGTGGATTAAACGCCGGTCGCACAGTAGTTGGGCGGTTTTCGTGGTTCAGAAGTATGAGATTCGAACGAAGGTAACCAACAACAGACAGTGTATCTAGGCAATACCGCCCTGTAGCAGTACCGTAATTTATTGTCCTTTATGAAGCTTTACTGACATGACTCCCGGTGTCCGCTGACATGCTCCACCTATCTCAGGAGGATGCGTTTTCGGATAACATCGTGGGGTCACAAACTGGCATGTGTCAATAACGCTAAGACGATGAATTGGTGCTCACCGATAAAATTACGAAAAATGCTTGTTTCTTGGAGTTCAAGCTAGATTGCTCGCTGGTAGTTGCACAGCAACTATTTGTATAGGCAGATAAGTAGGTAGCGACAAAGGCTAGGCTGATAAGCCAGAAATGGCCATTCTGGTCTATATTATCTTTGTTGGTACTCCGTCATATGTAATCCCTAAGATTTTCAAACCCCAATTCAGTGTGGACAGTGTTATCGAGCAGGCTTTACAGGAACGATAGCGTACACGCGGCTTCTAAGGCAGTAGTGACTAGGGTTTGCCTATTAATTATCCCCCGTGACAAGGCCTCCTGCGCTATGGATACGGCAGTCAAGCGGCTGCTCTTGGTCGTCTGGTGCTCAAGTGGGTTCTCCGTCTCGTGTAGATCATTCAGTCTACGTGGTATCTCTCAACGGTAGGACGACTCCAACGAAGCTGGCGTCAAGGTTTTTGCTGCAGAAGTTGGTTTGGAAAAATGACGTTGCCTATTTACCGAACTCGGTATATATTCGGAGTGGGCTTACTATGCAATAGTCGCCACTACATATATTTGAATGGGCGTTGTTCGGTTAAATTCTCTCTCAGATAAGGGTTAAGGGTGGGGTTAAACTTAAGATTATTATTAAAGTTAAGCTTTGGGTTGGGGACAAGGTTAGGGCTAGGACCTGCGTCCTAAGGCCCACCCGTATAACCCCTATAATCACGTTCCACGGGCTATCTTTTACTGACTACGACTACAAATCATATCCTTGCCCCGAACTACGGTTAAGTTCATTAATTTTCCTGGTTTTCACTGGAAATGCAGAACTTGACTGGGTTTCCAGCTTTCCCTGGGCAAACCCAATACATAGGGGAAAGGTTTTTGAGTGTATACAGGTTGTGTTTTGATTGAAATTACTATGGGGGGGGGTTAAAATAGAGAATTTTAGCAAATTGAGGTTAGTGTGAACCTGGTTCTCCTGTTGAACGCAGCGACACGCAATTAACTACTTAGAATGTTCTTATACAAAACGCCCACCTGTGCTTTACTGTCGGCCGCATGCTACGGAAAAATTCACTGAACAAATCATGGACTTCGTCCCACGTGAACGAGTTGAACAGCTGATATCTCGTCAGCAAAAGAAAATATTACTTGCAATGAAAAATCGATGCCTGTGTACCAACCCCTCCCCTCCCACCTCCCCCTCTGAACGGAGAGACCGCGCAGGAGTTATGGCGCCTTGCCTCCCCCCTGCCCCGCGTTCACAACATGCAGGGGTGCTTTCCTTTATCCACGTCCTGGATGCAGCAGGTTCTAACATCTTTACAGTCGTACGCTAGTGAAGGACTGACGAAGGCCCTGAGAAGTCATCGTAACTCACTTGCCATGTGCCGATCACAATTCCAAAATTACTTGGAGTATGACCAACCGTTGCATTTGCGTTTAAGGTTTGTAGTGTAAAGGCCATATACTTTCAATGGAAGGGAAATCGTATAGCATTGAGAGGCTCCTAAAGTTTTGCTATGAATGTGGGCTATGTTTGATACTTCATAATAAGCAGTAAACAGAGACCGATACGATGCTATTTGAATGGAAATTTTATGGTTTTCAAAAAAACTGATCATAATGCACTTTTGAAAATCGGGAGCTAGCGCTCTGCAAGTAGACAATTTAAAGAATACGGGATTTGCCTCCATTTCAGTACAAGAAAGGATATTTTTGGGCACGTCTCCTAGGGCAGTCAATAGAAAACAAGCATACGTTTTATCTAGGCATATGTTGCCGAGTGCAGTACTTGCAAACGACCGAAAAGAAGTGAATCCAGAAGCCAACATCCTGACCTTGACGAAGGTAGTTTGGGATGGCTAATCAATCTTATAACCCCTCTTCCTAATCGAAAATGCTATCGTGTCAGTTTCTATGCATGAAGAGGACATTTTTTGCCATAAAAGTGTTGCGTGGTTTTTGGAGATGGTGAAATTCACCGAGTTGCTTGGTGACCCTGAAATATCAGTGGGTATTATACCATCTTCATTTCGTTCAATAAAATAACATCATATAAATCTCCTCGTTGTTTATTCTTCATGGACTTCAAAAGTACGTGAGATCGAAATAATATTCAATGACACCATCTAATTGAGTTAATCTGAATTATACATCAACGGTTTTCCCTGCAGTCGACACCTGTGACGTAGTGGCGACAGCTCAGGGCTTTTGTCGAGTCAGCAGACTTCTATGTTGTCCGGCTTACATTTTTGCATTTTGCAAACTGAGTGCTTTGATGCCATCTAAGCAGTCATTGGTTCTTTTTGTAGGTGACCTCTGGGGGCAAACAAGTGTGGTTGGTACGCGTCCGAAATCCGTGGGGTAATCATTATGAGTGGAAAGGCGCGTGGGCCGACAATTCTAAAGAATGGAACAGTGTATCGGAGGAGGATAAGAAGCGCCTGAAGGTCTCATTTTCTTCCGATGGTGAATTCTGGTACGTCCTGGATACCTGACTCAGAGGCATTCAATCATATGAAATTGTTTGCAATAAGTAGTTCGAAATTTTCAGGTTAAATATAAGAACTAATCATTAAATTAAAGTAAATTAAATCAAGAAAGAGAGAATCAAAGTTGTTCCTTACTACTCAACCAGTAGTTTTAGTGTCCAAATATCTTCAGTATCATCTGTGATTTTCTAGTCAATGCTACAGTGCATTTGCTAGCGTGCACTAGATGAAAAAGATGAATGAATGCGAGTTTCAGGGATCGCCAGTGTTCTTTAACTTCAACTTTCTGACTACTACACGAGCACGCCCTTCAAAATACCCTACGCACCTAAAGAGGAAACAAAGGAATGGTTATGTTTCGGTTTGATTTCCGCCCCAAAAATTTATTTATTCCCCGTTAGTGCCCAAATATCGAGAATGCGAATTTTCCCAAATCAGGGAAGACAGATTAGTTTCGACCACATTTTCTGAAAGAATGAAGTTGCAAGAGGCTCTGCAAGCAGTTGTCACAAGTTGTCACGTCAAGCATGTGTCTGCTCACCTTGGCGACCCGTAGATCCCAGTGCGTGTAGGCCTTTTCTCTGCCGCCTGCAGCCAAACACTGAATGGCACACGTTGATTGGCTTGTGCCAAGATGCGGTCGGCTCCAGCGGCGAATGGATCAGGAGCGTGTGGTGGACTGGAGAGCAGACTGCCACGAGAATGCAGTATAAAATTGGTTTGGTAATCTATTCTGAATGCAATACATGTGTGGTCTTTTCTTAAAAAAAGGAGGGTGTATGTGTTCTTTCCGCGATTAACTTCCTATTCGGCTCGTTCCTGATCATTTGCTTCGTGAGAAGGCATGACACCCTGACAGCAAGCGCCGCTTTAAATTCTGTGAGGTGGTGAAGTGCACCCAAAGGCATAGAAAACCGATCAGTGATTAATGAGCAGTTATTCAGTCTACATTCTCATGATGATTTTTCAGTGGATGCGATAAATCAGCTTTGCAGCTGAAAAACCTTCGAAGCGATCAGACAGGGAGGGAAGTTGTGGAAATCAAAAGTTTTCTCAGTCACACACGCGTATCGGCTCTCTCTCTCTCTCTCTCTCTCACTCTATACATCGTATTCAATGTTCAAATCCTATAAACGTCCTGCTATTTAAAGTTTCTTTCTTAACATTGAGTAACAATGATATAGATGTTCCAGCAGCTGCCATACATCTATATGTAGAAAAGAACATTTCTTTCGGTCAAAAACGCCATAGGCAAACTGAAAGAAGTCCAAATGGTCACTCAATCCCTGATTTTCTCACCGAAATAACAATGCAGAAACTCGAGGCCACGGCTCTTCCGTTAGTTAATCCAACATTATTTCTGCTACATATAGACGAGACATTTATTGTCGTTAAAAAAGGATCAAATAGAAACGCTCCATAACAACATCAACTCAATGATTTCGGAAATCCAGTTTATACTCGAAAAGGACATTGCAAAGAAACTCCCATTCCTGGATGTTCTCGTGCAACGAAAGATCGACGGAACATTACGCACATCGTTTTACTGAAAGGAAACTTGTGCCGATGTCATCGTACCTTATGACAGCAATCAGCTCATCGCGCACAAACGGAGTGCTGTCAAACAGTCAACTCAGTCAAGCAAAAACCCATTGCTCCGATGAAGAAGGAGATCGAATTGAATTAAAGTACTTGTTTGGATTAGTCTCGCAGAACGGGTACCCTATGGATTTTGCAAGCCGATGCTTGAGACGCCACAAGTCGAAAGAAAAGGAACCAAGTAGTTCCAATCAGGCACCCGAAATAAGTACACGGTGAAACCTGCCTTATATTTAGAATATGTCTGAACTGGTTGAAAGACACCTATGGAAGCATCAAATTCATGTGGCGCACGAACCGATGAATACTTTGCGTACCCAGCTTGTCCACCCTAAAGATAGGGTTAACTTAAAGGACAACAAAGAAGTCGCCTAAAAGATCCCATGTGCAACATGTAATGCCGTGTAGTGTGGTTAGAGAGGAAAATCCGCTTCTAAACGCATCCAAGAACACCAGTTGGCAGTAAAGAGGCAGGACCACCTGTCCCAAGGAGCTCTGCATAACCTAGACACCGGGCAAGCCCTCCCTTGGGATAAAACTTGGATTGTCACCGGTTGTCCCTTCAAGACAGGTTGAGAATTCCTTAACGCGATGTACTCAGATGAGGTATGCATCAGAAGGCATATCAAGTTGGAGGCGGCGTAGAGAAACCTCAAGGAAAAGTGCAAGAAATGACAGCCAATCAGGACAGGCTGATACACATGGTGACCGCTCAATGGCTCAAATGTCATGCCACTATCGCTTTTTAGTGCAATTACGATGTTAACTGTTTTTTGTTACATCTGCTTCACATCTGCGTCTGACGGCGACCCGAAGGACCGGTGTTTAAAATTTTCGCCATTAAGCTCTTTTCCAATATAATGTATTCAACTTCAACTTTACTTCTTGGAATGCCTACTTTCCAACAGTTCCGGCAATGAGCAGTCATTGTGTGTGTCAGTCTTTATTCAGTGGTTGTTATCTCTGCCATTTTTCCCGAAATTTTTCGTTTGAGTACAAAAATTATAGGAGAAAATGGAAGAGGCGACAACCAATCAATAAAGACTGACACACACGGCAGCCGCTCATTGGCGCAAACATGAAATATATATATATATATATACACGAAATATATACACAAAATATAAACACGAAATATATATATGTCTTTGTCGGTTCCACATTATCAACGTATGCTACACGTCGCTATGCGACTGCCTGTCAGTACTCTAGTCTGAGTACCAGGGCACAGCGGAACATAAATGTTCCTTAACCAGATCGGTGAGCCACGCACTATCATATATATATATATATATATATATATATATATATATATATATATATTTTTGAAGTAAAGAAGTTCTTTGGAATAATGAGTAACTTTGATATGTTTCGACGCTGGTTCCCTTTAGGTCGTCGTCAGACTTGTGAATGCAAAAATAGTTAAACTTTAAAACATGTCAATCTATTGCTGAATCATTCTGCCAATAGCTGTCATTGTTGATGAACATCTCAATATGATTGTACCTTTTCCACTTGTCTTTGAGATTGTGCGGCATCAATTCGATGTGCAGATTAATGCAGAGACTGAATGGTCTCTAAGAATTCTCGATGGGCGAAGCCAATAACACGCGTTTTATCCATGAAATAGCAGTTTCGAGTATGCAGGCAACATGGTTCGATGAAAGCATCTCGATGTTCGTGTAGCGTGTAGAGACTGATTTTCCTGTTTGGCCGCAATACACAACATTACAACTGTTACGTGGGATATTGTAAACAGGAAAATCAGTCTCTACACGCCTACACGAACATCAGTTGGCTGTCAAGAGACGAGACCACATGTCTCAAGTTGCCGTGCATACACTAGAAACTGGGCACAAATTTGCATGGAATAAAACGCGTATTGTTGGCTTCTGCCCATCGAAGAGAGGCTGGGAATTCTTAGAGGCCATTTATTCTGATGACTCGTGCATTAATCGGCACATCGAATTGGATGCCGTGTACAATAATCTCAAAGACAAGTGGAAAAGGCGGTAGCCAATCATATTGAGATGTTCATCAACAATGACAGCTATTGGCAGGAATGATTCAGCAATAGCGATTTTCCGACATGTTTTAAAGTTTAACTATTTTTTGCACATTCACCACAAGTCTGACGACGACCTGGGGAACCAGCGTCGAAAATTTACATAATAAAGTTACTCATTGTTTCCCAAAGAACTTCTTTACTTCAAAAATATATATATATATGATAGTGTGTGGCTCACCGATCTGCTTAAGGAACATTTATGTTCCGCTGTGCCCTGGTACTCAGACTAGAGTACTGACAGGCAGTCGCATAGCGACGTGTAGCATACGTTGATAATGTGGAACCGACAAAGACAAGGGAGACCGGAATGGCCATTTCTGGCTTATTAGCCGTCATCAGCCAGTCATACCCAATCCCAAGTGTGGAACACCTGGGATTCGAACCCGCGACCTTTGGTATTTGAGTCGAACGCTCTACCATTGAGCCACGGGCTCGTTGCTTTGTCGGTTGCGATCGGGAATATGATGATAGTGTGTGGCTCACCGATCTGCTTAAGGAACATTTACGTTCCGTTGTGCCCTGGAACTCAGACTAGAGTACTGACAGGCAGTCGCATAGCGACGTGATGCATATGTTGATAATTTGGAACCGACAAAGACAAGGGAGACCGGAATGGCCATTTCTGGCTTATTAGCCGTCATCAGCCAGTCATACCCAATCCCAAGTGTGGAACACCTGGGATTCGACTGCCTGTGAGTACTCTAGTCTGAGTTCCAGGGCACAACGGAACGTAAATGTTCCTTAAGCAGATCGGTGAGCCACACCCTATCATCATATTCCCGATCGCAACCGACAAAGCAACGAGCCCGTGGCTCAATGGTAGAGCGTTCGACTCAAAACCAAAGGTCGTGGGTTCGAATCCCAGGTGTTCCACACTTGGGATTGGGTATGACTGGCTGATGACGGCTAATAAGCCAGAAATGGCCATTCCGGTCTCCCTTGTCTTTGTCGGTTCCAAATTATCAACATATGCTACACGTCGCTATGCGACTGCCTGTGAGTACTCTAGTCTGAGTTCCAGGGCACAACGGAACTTAAATGTTCCTTAAGCAGATTGGTGAGCCACACCCTATCATATATATATATATATATATATATATATATATATATATATATATACGAACAAATCGGAAAACGGGCATCCCAAGAAGTATAATTTGAAGAACTTCTTTACTTCGAAATATATATATATATATTTATTTATTTATTGAACTGCATAATTCCTATTAGCAACGGTAACCAAAAAATGTAGAGATCTTCTGTGGTTTTTTAAACTTATTTTGTCCTGTTATGGCTAGCATATTGAATTCCACTAGCTTCGATATGTGCTTATCAGTCGGCACCTGGAATATATATAATATCGGGTTCTTCCCTATCCAATAGGATGTCCCTGGATGACTTCCTGAAGTGTTTCAGCAAACTGGAGGTCTGCCACCTGGGTTACGAGAGTTTAGAAGCGGATCAGAAAGTTAAGGGTAAACAGCGTTTGGAGGAGGCTCTTTTCCTTGGAGAGTGGGTGAACAACGTATCTGCTGGCGGCTGTGCAAACTATCCAGGTATTTGCATGCTGTTTGATACAAAAATACTCCGTTTGACAAAAAAAAACCATCTGTATACCTGCTGCTAAAATCAATTATTGCTTCTATGATCCCAGGGTGACCTAAATGCCGACCTAAGAAGAATACATGTTCTTTAGCAACTATTCTATTTTTCATCTACATATAAAATGCACATATATATACCTCAGAAACATGGGGAGATTCATGCAGTCTGCTTCGGGCTTATGCTGCCTTCATTCAGCCAATCATAACCCTAACTACCAGCTGGGACTGGAAACACAAACATGCACTCGAGTACGGCGCAGACATTCCACACGCTGGGAAGCCAGTATATCGGTGCGCGCCTATTCCTGTTTGAATAAATAGCCGATCTGCAGCGACAGAGGATTACAGGTGGCGATGCACTGGTGAACTTCGGTTCGATGAAGTGCTTATGACCCACCTGCTAGACCCAGTATGTGGACTGTCAGCGCCGTACTTGAGCGCATGTTTGTGTTTCCAGTCCGAGTTGGCAGTCAGGGTTATAATTGGCTTAATGATGGTAGAATAAGCCCGAAACAGACTGTATCAATCTACTCATAGTTTCTGGCGTCTCTCCTCTCTGTTATAATAACTTGGCCGTCTTCAGCCTGGTAATTGGTTGCCTGTTCGTGACCTTTGCCATCCATACGGAACTTGCTTGCTTCGAGAAGCCAATAGATCGGTGTGTTCTTTTTCCTGTTTAATATATATATATATATATATATATATATATATATATATATATATATATATATATATATGGCCCAGAGCTTTCAACTCAATTGCCAAAGAGCTTGGGTTCAAATCCCAGGTGGTTCACACTTGGCATAGAGTATGGCTGGCTGATGACGGCTAATGTGCCAGTTAACCCATTTCAAGCTTCCTTGTCTTTGTTGATACTCCATCAACTGTATATGTTACTTGTCACTGTGCGACTGCTTACGAGTGTTTCAGAGCAAGCTCCTAGGCATTACAGGACGAGCGTGACCTGTAGCTTGATCGGCGAGTGCAACTTCATAATAAGAGTACCGATACCCAGGTCTATGTGAGTAGAAACTAGAGCCCGAGTCCCTTTATCATTCAGCTTCAAGTAATTGAACGCTCAACCATTGGGCCCTGAGTCCATTTTCCTGTCAGTTGTGATCGAAAATATGCTGTATATATGTATCCTAAATGGTATGATGCAGATGCTAAGATAATGGTCTCCAAACACGCAGTTATGTGCTACTTTAAGCCCCGAACCTCATAAAAGTCTGTTTTTATTATTAATGTTGCTGGAATTCCCATAACTTCGCCAATGACATAAATGTTTATTTCTGTGACATTTTATTAAAGATACCTACTGGACAAACCCTCAGTTCCGAATCACTGTGACTGATTCTGATCCAACTGACGATGACGACCTCTGTACCGTCACTATCGGTCTAATGCAGATGGGTGCTCGTAAAGCGGGTGAAGCAAACTTAACCATTGGTTTTGCTGTTTACGAAGTAAGACCTGTTTTTAATCAGCTCTAATTACATACTGCGAAATCCACTCTTATCTAACTGCAAACTCACTGTAAGGCTTATATTGAAGTCTGTTGTATCTCATTCCATATGAAAGGTAATTCATCGGCAATGTGGGCCCTCATTTTTCAGTCACTGGGTTTGGTAATTTTTACCTCCAAGTCATGACTGGTTTGTTTTGTAAATTTTTCTCCATCTGTACGTCTTCTTTGTTCCCAGCTTGACGCCAGCTGTGAGGGTCTGATGAAGCGAGGGTTCTTCACGATGAACAGACCTTACGCAATGTCCGAATTTACCAACAGTCGTGAGGTTGTTAAGCGTCTCAGGGTCAAACCCGGCAGCTATCTGATCTTTCCGAGCACCTTTAAGCCGAACCAGGAAAGGAAATTCCTGCTTCGCGTTTCACAGAGGTGCCGGTTAAGGAGGCGTAAGTTTCACTGCTTTGCTGAGAAATTTTATCGTGAACTTGTGCCCTCGTTTGATTTACCATTTTCGTTATCCTCTTCAGTTGGGCTTTAAATTACTGTAGAGTAGCTTTGTTCTGTCACGGCTTTAATTGTTCACTTATTTCAATCTCAAAGGTTCTTACATTGTAATTGGGATCAGACGTTATTATCAACAAAGATAGGGAAACAAAAATGCTTTTTCTGAATTTTTTGACGTCGGTAGATGGGCGCTCACTGATCGTGTTACGGAACACACTTGTTTCGCTCTGTGCCTAGGGGCTCAATCTCGAGCCTCGCCAGCAGCCGCATAGTGGCTAGTGGTGGAATAGGCAGATGTATATTACCGGTAAAGACAAGGGAGACTGAAATGGCCATTTCTTGCTTATTAGTCGTCGTCAGCCAGTCATACCCAACCCAGGTGATGCACCACCCAATGATAGACTTGTCGTGACAACTTAAGTCATAGGGGACCATAGTCACTAAGACCTGCAGGCCCGGTCAAGATTACGACGAGAAATGAGGTGCCCAATGGGAGGATTTTGTATTCTGCGCAGAACTATTCGAGAAAAGGTTGGTAGAGGTTGGCAGCCTGACGAGGAAACACGTCCAGCTCCGCGAGAGTGGCGTCCGGAGAAGAGAAAGCGTTGGGGTGTCGGCCTTGAAGAGGATTACTCTGTTTTGGCAGTTGTGATTGGCTGAGAACCAGACTGTCATTGGTGCGCACGTGCAAACTCGCGCGAGAGGCTTAGCACTGAAATGGGCGCTGTGGGTAGGGCCCTCGACAGGCTGTCTTCACATATAAACTACGAGTAATTAGGGCGTGGTTTACGTGAAGTTGAGATTCGAGGGTAGCCCTTCCGCGAATAGACTTGGGGCAGAAAACCCAAATAACTTAGTAGGTTTATCGCAAAATACGGGTTAGGTTTTGAACAACGTATTAATTTTAGGCTTAACTTCGAAATCTTGGGCGCATTTTTGTTAAACTAGGGCCTTCCTATATTAAGTGGGCATTTAAGAAGTCGAGTTTGGCGAATGTACGCTTTCGATTATTCATCATCAGGCCTTTACAATAATATAAGTGAGGGTAGATTAACAAAATTTTAAACGTCCAATAAGAAGTATGTATGGGGGAGAGAGTTGAGGGCGTTCAGAGGTCAGGGGTTATCGTCTAGTCCTATAGGGGCGAGTGATGGGAAGGGGAGGGGAAGGTGAACGGCAAGTAACTATGGCTTATCAGTTTTGTCCTTTTACAATGGCACTTTTATGAGCTATCGTTTATGCCGATTTAAATGACTTCATTTTATTGAGCCTTATTCTTTTTTATTGCTCAAAAATACGAGCTCCTTGATATTTTAGGGAAATCGACGACAAGAACGCGCTTAAGGGCTTGTCTCCGGTAAGTTTTTTTGTGGTAACTTTCAATTTGTCTTTTTTCCTTCACGTAGATATTTTTCGAAGCAATAATAGTACAGGATACAATTCATAAATATGTTAGTGCTTACGATACTAGCAGCATATGTCCTAACTACAAGCCCAGACACGCGTGTTTTGCCGACAATTACTGGGTTTCACAGTGGCCCCATGTTTTCTGGTAATGTCAACTCCAGTCTCCATTGTGGTTTGTTTGCTTTCCGAGGGAAATAAATGTGTGAACTCGGGAGTAAAGTCTTTCGGAAAAAACTTTTCAGGCTTGGTCAGTAAGTTGCTATGAGTATTTGAGCTAAAATTCATCAGCTAAAGCGGGGTAACCACTTAATGCTCATAAACAGCCAGTAGGTAGTCAGTAGTATATAAAGACATAATTACTTATCATACTGACAGCACATGTACTACCCAAAAGGATACAGTTCCAGAAGTGTGTGTAAATCAACGGTAAATTCACAATTAATCTGAGACCGGCCCAAATGATGCGATCAAGACTACCAATTAGTAATTAACAGTCTTCACTTGAGCAAAAACACAACAGATATTAAAAGTAAAATAAAGTTCGTTAGAAATAGCAACTGTCATAAGAGCAGTGGATATGCCTTTAACGCGAAAAGTTCGTTAAAAAACGTGCAAACTAAATTTGCAGTGGTATAACATGCATGTTCCCGTAAAAAAACTGGATAAGAAATACGGCAAGGACATAGTCGTATTTACGAACAATGTCCTCTTCAAGATATAGAATCAAAGCCAGTATGGCAGCTTACCGGCTGCCAGATGTTTAATTGTATGAAACCACATTATTTTAAACTGCTTTTACACTAACTGAAAATAATCTAAAATTTTTACCGCAGAAACTTCCCCTTTGCTAAAGCGCATTCGCATTGCACATTTTTCAGGAAATTCTCAAGGCTCTCAAGGAAGAAGAGGCAGTCAAGGTGCGTCTAATTCTCATAAAGCTTACCTCTGGCTTATTTTTGGAGGTTACATTTTCAGTCCACTGACAAAATCTGCTGAAATGAGTAAAGGGGTCTTATTTGCTTTAAATTCCCGACCTAGCATATCTTTTTTTATTGCATGCTGGAGCCTTAAATGTCTCCCGGTTCCAGTCAGGATGTAGGACTTTTCTGGAAGCCTGCAAACTCTGATATACTTTGGTCACTTTCTGCTAGATTTTTCATATAACCGAAACTGAGTTTGGACACTATTAGACCCGCTGGATAAAGAAGATTGGGCTTTTGGAATAATTATGATATGCAGAGCGCGAAGTGACAGTCGAAAAGGGGAAACGCGAAAGTAAGGAGAATGCTGATAGCATCGATCAGCCAAATCAGACAAATCACGCACTACAGTTGAAAGTAATTCAGTAAAGTGCACAAGGTCTGAAGAGGCTCCGGTGACCCCCAGGATGACTTACCATGCATTGTTTGAGGGCTTCAAAATAACGGTTTTATTGACAGGCTAAAAATTTCAGTCAAAATATTAGTTAGACCTCGCCGGTCTAACCTTATATTCCATCTTCTTGTCAGGTCGAATAAGTTTCAGGAAGACCATTCAACTTCCTGCTCTTTGTGGACAGACAGGAACAGCTATACATGCAAAATTCCCCCTCCAGGTTAACTTGGATCCCGATAATCGCGTTTCTTACTTTGGTTCTATGTTTATAATAATTTCTTCGAAGAGCTAGAAACCGTCAGAAGAGATAGTGTATATGGATCGCACGTGGTGAACTTTACCTTGATTCCCATCAACTGCTTCATTAGCCTCTCTACATTTCGATAAATTAAAAACCATCAATTGCAGAAACGCCATATTTGAACACGCGTAGCATATCCTTCTTCTCTCCTTTTGGGTAGAATGAGGACACGGTTGTCGACAAACTGTTTGAATCAAAGGCTGACAAGAGGACCAAGTCCATCGGCGCTGAACAGCTTATGGAGATCTTCAACAAGAGCTCTTTGAAGAGTAAGTTTGCTCTAAATTACAAAGTGCGCTGATTTTCATTTTGTTTAACTTAAGAACTTTTGGAGTCATCTGCTAGTCTTATTCACTCGGCCACGGTTATACTGAGGAGAGCATGATTTGTTGAAACACATTTGGCTTTGCTCGCTCGCTCTCGAAACGTTGCGGAGGAATCCTGCCGAAGTTGCTCCTATTCAGGTTTCGTATTAACATTCGGTGGTTTTTGAACTGTAAAATCCTGTGTGAACGTTGAAAAATGGATGAAACTGGCGAACACCTATGTGATAGGGTAGTTTGAGGTGACATATACTATTGCACATATCTGATGATGAATAATTGAATACGGGCACTTACAGACATTCATTTTATCAGGGTAAAGCAGATGCTTATGGGAAATTCGGTCTGGGGTTTTTACCTCTGGTTACTAGCGCGTGGGTTGTGCATAATCCTGCATTTGTTGTCCTGGGTTCGAACCGCACAGAGGCAGTCGACGTTTTCACAATTGGGTCAGATGAGGAATATATATAAATAAGCGCTTTTTCGTTTAATATCAACGTTAGTTTAACGTTTTTAATCATCCATCTCCAATCCCTGTAAAGTATGTAAATAACCATAGGGCAGTAAAGGATATTGCATAACGTTACACATACCTAATAATGAATGATCGAAAACGGGTAGTTGTCAACTTTAATTTCTTCCAAATATGCCAAACAACTGGCTTTGCGTTTCCTCCCCATAACATGCACTGTTATCGCATCTTCAATTCTTATATCACTCCCTCTGCCTATATATATATATATATATATATATATATATATATATATATATATATATATATATGTCTATTTTTTGAGAACTTGGCTCACTTTATTCCTTTTACGGCTAAAGGTTGCTGTACGGATTCAAAGGGCTTCAACATCGAGGCCTCTCGCAGCATGTTGGCAGCGATGGACGTATCCTTTTTTCGCATTATTTCCTCGTTTTTTAACCTAGAAGTCGCTTCATCTGTGCTAAAATCAAGTAGGAGCGTTGCAGACTCTCTGAACGATTTAAAATAATGAATGAAATCACGGCTCGCTTCTGCTTATCCGAATAAAGTGCACATCCCTCTACAATCACATATTAATCCATCTTACTGAGAGATTATGCGTAAAAATTGTTTACAGTGCTATTGTTGAAGCATGGTGACAAATCGTTTATCGCTCTAGTCATTCGATTTTTAAATACTTCAGTTTCTGCTTGCTTCGGTTTCTCACAAAAAAATACAGAGAGCTCTATACTAGATCAAGGCCATAACTCTAAGTTCAAATTCGCCTTTGCATAAATTTGTGGCATGCCAGTTTTCCTTAACAATTCTCCTTCGAACAGAATAACCTAACCGGCAAGATGGAATATGACGAATTCAAGGACCTCTGGGAATGCTGTCAAGGCTGGAAGGTAAGTCTGATGCGACAGAATACACACGTTGTTGCCTATAAGGCTAATTCTGTGCTGGTTTAGGGTAAATGAGGAAATGCGTGCATGAAATACTTGCAGTCTATTCGAAGTTTTGACTATTATTTTATTGGTTCATTCCCTTCGAGGAGTAATGTTATTAAGTACAGTTGCAGGTATTTTTTTAATGTAGGTACCGGGTGCGTTTCAATTTTCCTTGGAACACAAACATAGTGCTCTCGCTATCATAGCGTCCATAAATCAAAAGGTTACGAAAAAATGGACGCAGAAAAAGCGGACTCAGCTGACATTGTTGGCTGTCATCAACCAGATAAACGCCAAATCCTGACCCTGGGGGAAGGCTGTACTTTTAAGTTCAGAGGAAAATACAGTGTTCTACTCTGTCAATTTGTGTTATGAGCCCTCTTATTTTGCAAATTACATTGTAAGAGATGATAAAACGCGATAAAAGGCACTCTTTTTTGCCTATCTTTCAATAGCTTTATAAATATCCCCTAACTTTGGTGATCTGCATTTCGAAGGCAACTTTGATAGCCCCCACACGGGGAAAACTTGTTCAGTTAAGTCGACAGCAGTTGCTTTTATGGTGAGTGGGGGACAACACAACAAAACGAGGTTATGTCTCAATTACTATTCACTGTCAAAACCTTGTTTCGAAAAACCAGGTGAAACCCTCCATTTCTCATTCCAGGTTATTTTTACGGCAAGAGATAAAGATAAAAGCCGCAACCTCAATGTTACAGAGCTGCGTGAGGCTCTCACTGAAGCCGGTAAGTTCCACGAAGGTCTATTTAAACTATTTTGAATTCATGTGTGCTTTTGACCGTCTATGTGCGCTAAGCTACGTTCGCACTGAAAATCACCAGTCGAACCTAAATTCGACCATTGAATGCGTCTAACTGTTCGAATCCGCGATCTCACTGACGGCCGCACACAAATGAACGCTCACAACTGCTTACTTGAACTTGCCTAATCACATGTATCTAAACATGCAAAATAAAATGCGTTTTGACAAAAAGGACAAGGAGGTGTAACTCGCAACAAGTCAGTCATTCAATTAACCCTCCCGGTCAGAGCTATCCCAAATTTCAACTGAAGCGTGTGACGTACCAGTATGCAGCCCTCGATCCCTCCTTTTTCAACGTAGTACGATCTGTCTACTGTTGTCATATGCGTAGCCTTGATTTTTCTATGATCATTTGCTTCCATTGGGCTATTTCACCTCTAGTTCTCGTTCACACTAGCGTTAGACTAATCTGATAAGGTCCTCTTGTCTTTATCGGACACAAATTTGGGTCAGCTCGTCCCCCAGTGCGGTTCCTTACTTGCTTTATCGGACTCCTTCGCAATGACCTATAATAGAATAGAACCATTCTGATGCGAACCGACTTCTGCATCTCTAACGACCAAGCTGTGTCAGCTCGTGGTGGTCTTTGATGGGGATATACTGGCAGGAGTAGTGGCACTCACTGACATGACTTGGATTCAGGTTGCCACAAATATCTTGCAACAATCGACCTCATGTAGTTAATTCCAGTGTTCTTATAATCTTTTACACCTTTTCAGGATTCAATCTGTCGTCCTCGGTCTTCTCTGTGGTTGTCCAAAGATTTGTCACACGAAGTATCAGCGCCGTCACTTTCGAAGATTGGATTCTCTGCTGTGTACGCTTAAAGAACGCTTTCGAGAATAGTAAGGCCCAGTCCAAGACTAACGATGGTCATCTCATATTTACGGAGGACGACGTAAGTTCCCTTCGTGAAGGATATACCAATACAATTGGTGCTAACCTTTCATATTTCCTGGACATTTCTCTGATTCTGCTTTCGTCCCTCACCTGTCTCCTGTGTCCTCCATTTAAGTAATTGGTTGCTTCTGACGACCACGAAGATAATTTATCTGCCGACTAACGAGATAACGCGATTTGATACCCAGTAGTTGGTCCATCAAGATCTATGAGAACCATCGCTGTGTCGGTGTGAAGCAGCGACTTGCTATGGGTTCAAACCGCGGGGGACCTACGCGGAATCTACCTCATTTTATCTTCTCAACTGCCCATCATGTGCTAGTGGTTTGACCAATTCAAAGTGTCCGGAAATCTACCTAGTGGGTGGCATGATCCTACCAACCTCTACGTGTGCCAAGCACTGGCTGCTGCCTACACACCAATGGGTCAGACTTAAAAAGAGGTTTTCGATTCCCACAATGAGGTAAGATGGTAAAACGTCACAGTGAAGAGGGACCAGGACAGCATGAAGCTCGGTCTGAGGGCGAACAAAGTTAGTACGTCAGATTTGCTAAAATGAGGAAACTGAAGGCGGGATCAAGTTGCCTAATCCCTTCTTCCTTCACATTGTCCATACTGATGGTGAATCAGATCCAAGCCGCCTATGGATTATTTTGGGCGGAGCAGATAACGTTGCTTAAAATTTCTGGTTAATTTAACAGATCAGCAAATTTTGGTGTGCAGGCGACTCCTATAAGCCCAGGAGGGTGGTGGGAGGCATAGACTTGTTGCGACTATAAAACATGTGTCGGCTGCTGGTCCGCGTTTTCAGACTCCCAGTTCCTCTTTACAAAATGATCCAAAGCTGGAGAACTTTTAGATCCGTGCACAATGTAGCTCGCTCTATACCAGGTGAATTTGTTGATTTTCCGTTTAGTGGCTGATCAAAAGCAACTAGATGCGACTGAATCCACGGTTCTGTGTATGGCAATTGATGCAATTCTTCCAAAGCTGCCTCAATATTTTATCCTTGGAGGATAGGGGGGCAGGATGGGCAGCCGTTTTTTTTCAAAATTAACTTTCTCTAGGGGTTGAAAACTTTTCGTAGGGTTGGTAGGCGTTAAACACACTTAAATGTCGACATATGTGCAAACAAATAAAGTGAATGAATGCAGACACGTGGAGAACCAGGTCAAGTCATACCAATTTTAAACTCGAACGGAGCGTACTTCGCATCCGGCAAGTCAAAATGACGCCATAGTACAGGAACTGCGATAGAGCTCGGATTAAGTTCACAACTTAAGCTCTCTGATCTCCCAGCTACCTGGCCATCGTCAGCCAACCATGTCCAAATCTAGGTGTTAGTGAATCGGGCTCGAATCCTGTATACATTTCAAAACGAAAAGACCATCTCAGGTTCAAGGGATAATCTAACGGGATTCCCCTGGACACAGTATCTTACTCTGTCAGGACTGTTTCAGCATGTAAGAACCATTGAGGGGAAAGTTTTATGGGTGTTGCAGTATCAGCTATCGACTGCCACATCCGTATTGAATGCTCAGGTAGCTCAGCAAACACTCAAGTGTCAAGTAGTTACATTAATCTGGAAATTTTATTTACTTTTGACGAAACGATCGGCTTTTACCTGTGCATAACCAATTGATTTTCAACAGGTGTTCGGTACTGCAACAGTTATCCCCGCCTAGCTAAATGCATCTGACAAAGCTGAAGTTATTTCCAGAAGTCTGGTTTCATACTTGCAAAAGATTAACCTTTACGTGGTCTCGTTACTCATCAGGTCTTGTTCAAATTCCTTCGCACCAGCTATGGGCTTTGAGCCGATTTTGTGGTTTAGAGGTGGTATATCCCGATGGGAATTCGAAGCACAAGAGAGTCGGCTCGGGAGACAAGCAGTTTATTCTCAGCTGCAGACAAAAGGGGAATCTTACTCTTTGAAGCATTTTATCCCGTGTATGAATTTCAAACAGGCATATACAGCAGGATTTATTGATACCGAAAAATTTCGTGACGACTTATCAACTGCAACCCGTCTTTGCATAACACGGATAACGAATGGAAGAAGAGAGAATTTTTAATTTACAGAAAATATACATAATAGCAAGAGTCGAATGTCAACGTAGAGAAAAATCAGGTCAACCCGTTAGCTTAAAACCTCAGAGGAAAGAAAAATTGGGGTAGGAGTTAACACAACTCACAGCCATAACCCTTGCTGTTATGTGTTTATTTTCTGTAAATTCAAACTTCAGTCAATTTCCGTTCGTTATCCGGGTTGCAGTTTATAAGCTGCCATGAAATTTGTTGATACCAATAAATCCTGCTGTATACGCCTGTTTTAATCCTGCTCTTATCCAACTCGCTATATTTATTTGGTCCCCTGGGAGTTCTGGAATATCGCAGCCTATCGCGTTTCAGAAACTTCCAACCCATGGTGTGGCTGCCATCGATTGGCCGATTCGCTCTTAAGTTCTTACGGGCCGAATATTGATTATTCGGTCTGCCGCACGGGTGAACAAAAATATCATACATGCTCAATACGGCGGCGCACGCTAATTGACTGTTTTAATCCACATGCCACAGCCAACATGGCGTGTGATTGCATCGACGTTTAGCAATGGGCTGCACCGTAACAAGAGGCATCTTGGAAGTTGTTTTTTGCTTGGCTGTTTTTTTCACCAGGGTTAAGTTCTTTTAGACTTACATTATTACATTTTACCGGGCGTGGAAGGCAGTTAAATTTCGTTTGCACTTAGATATACACGGAGATTGATGCCTGATCGTTACGCAAAAGTTGAATCGTGTTTCTTTTATTTACACCGCTTTGACGCTTACAAGTATTTCTTTTTAACTTTGGGTTGTATTTTTGTTGTTCTTTTCTTTCATTACAGTATCTTCGATTGAGCATTAACCAATGAGTGCTTTGGTTTGAAAGCCTCCAAAGGGACCCTTGGCTTAATAAAAAATTGTTTTCTTTTTTCTGTAAAACTAGCTGTTATCGAATAAAGTGTGAACAGAATTAAGACCCAAATGGTCTGTTTTCTTGTGCTCAACGTGCAGTGAGGAGGCTTATTTGTACTACGGTCGCAAGAACGTGGTCGCCACAGCACTTAGGCTATCACCAAGCATAACTTGCCCCAAAAATGAGGGAATTTTACCATTGATTAGTTTTGCTGTTCGCCTAATTCGGCAACTGAATGGTCCATTCCTGGCTTTTAAGAGCGAATTTTATTAGTTCGTTTATGATGTCGCACCAGGGCGGAATACTTGCAGGAGTTTAAGCAATGTACTCAGAGCAATACAATCATCAGGTCAAATCCCAGCTGTGGGAAAAGACAGAAGAAATCTGTGGGAGGAAGGTATTGTGCTTTCACCAGCTATTGTTGACTGCGTCCAGCCATGCCTGAGAGACAAGAAGAGAGAGAAAGCGGTGGCAGCTGGTTTACAGAGAAAGTTTAAGTTTTGTGTGCGTGTTACATGACCCGAGGGGTCGTGCCAAGTTGCATCGACCAACGTGCGTACGGTAGCCCCAGGTGCAAACGCAGCCATAAAACAGTCCAAGTGAAGCCTGAGGGTTGCCGTTCGGTGGTGGAGCGTCTGCAGATTACAAAAATTGTCGCGGTCGTCGACAGACAAAGAGCCGACGGAGCAGGGGCACTGGTGCAGCTGCTAGATACTCTTATTTCATAAGAACAGCTGATAACGGGGGTGGAGGGATCTATCCCCAGCCCCTGTGCACCATACAGCATCCACCCAGGCCTCGAACGGGCGACTTTATCGTGAAAAATTTGTAGGGATTAGACAATTTTGTTACATCTAGCAGGAAGTCGATGTGATCAGGACTGCGGAGTTTGAACGTATTTAGCCAGATGTAGCTCAAGCTTAGGCCAGCTGAGGGCGAGGTTTGAAGCCCGGACAGTCCTTTCGATGCATATTTAAATGAAATGTCACTTTCAATTGGCAGTTAACCAAAGCTCTGCATTAATTTATTTGAAAACGCGAAACATTAGGCTATTTTGTGAGCTTCGAGGACGTCTAAATATCAGAAGGGCTTTTATCCCTAACAATTCTAAAAAAATTAGCAGTTCTCTTCTCTGTGTAGTTAATAAACCTTGGGGAAACGCTAAAGCTGGTCTGATGATCATTCTGAAGATTTTTTGTGCAAAACTAAGCTGAGCTGAGCTAATAAACCTTGTGGAAACGCTAAGGCTGGCCTGATAATCATTCTGAAGATTTTTTGTGTAAAACTAAGCTGAGCTAAACTGAACTGTCTCGTACGACTTTCTCCGTCTATTTTTGTTAATGACTGTGACTTCGAGAACGGACCTTATAATTTTCGTGATGGTTTTATTGATGAGAAATGGAAGCTGAGTAGAAGTCAAGTAAACCCCAGATCAAATGGCAAAATTAATTCAACACACCTACAAATCGGATTTAAGCAGAGGCATTCCTGTCTTAGTTCAGCTTAGCTGACGAATGAATCTACCTTTGAAGTAAGCTTTTCATAAGCACTGTCCTGATTCAAGATATCGAACTTACACAGCGTGTGCCAGATGTTCGTGGTATTAATGCTTTCTACTCCGAGAACGATGGACCAAGCCTCTGCGGAGTTCATGCGGTTCCGTTTATCGTGCGAAATGGACTGCCAAGTGGCATTTCAGTGACGAATTAGAGCTCTTAGGGTGTCACCGTTGCTAGACGCAAGCGCACCGTTGTCACACACATGCAATCATTTGCTCGGCATGGTGACATACCCGTGAAGCCAGCTGGTGGGCCACATACTATCGACGGGTGAGATGTGGCCTACCAGCACGTGTCGACTATAAGCGAAGGCGCCGATCTGCCCCATGCTTGGTGGTGGCTGTGTTAATTTCGTATTTCTCGGAAGGCTGTTCATCCGAGTAACCGTACTCCGAAAATGCATGGTGTTCACATGCCATGGAACTAATACAGTACTGTTTTCTATAATCCTGTATAGATTCTGTGGGTTTTAAGTTGTTATAATCGTTATCACTGATGAAAGTCCTGATTTTGGGGCACAGTATTGTTAATTTCTGTACGGCAAGTGAAGGATCCACTTGAAAGAAGAGCCCCCAGCGTATTAGACGTCATTTCTTACCCCCAGAAAAAGAAAACCTGCCAACAGTTGCGGGTCCGAGCAAAAGTATCTAACATTCTTTTTTTCAAAGTAAATGCTAGTGAGCCAAATGGTTGATCATTTAGCAAGCCAGTATCCAGAACGGGTGACAAAGTTCCAGCAATTAATACCTCGAAGGCCCGACATCAATCCATCTTCACACCAAAATACAACCATCCTCGAAGAAGGAAGTTGTTAATCGTCATAAGAGTGCGGTAGCACCATATCCATACTGCAACCTCTTGTGCACGAACGATCCGTATCTGATGCTGGCTCTTATGATTGATTCAAGCACGAATCCGAATCGTCAGGCGACTTAAGTTATTGTTCCGGCGATTGTATCCACTTCTTGTCAGCTCAGCTGATTTAAAGGATGACCCTCAAAACCATCAGTATACTTCAGACGCCACCCATTACTTTGAACACTTTTGGTCGCGCATCCTTATTGTCCCGTAGCTACTTCGAACAGGAGGCCATCAGGAAATAATGTAGCGATCTAAGCGCGTATGAACCTTTGGCAGGCACGAGGATAAGTACCCAAACTCACAGAACAGGAGGCCTTGCGTTGAATTCTAAGGCGTTACCTAGTCCTGCGTCCTAGACCTTATTCTAACAGTTCGTTGATGAACGCTCACCGAGCCCCACCAGCAGTCGTGCAGCCCCATAGCTCATCAACAAATGTCAATATTTCCGATCAAAACCAGCAGGACGAGCCCGTGACTCAATGGTTGGATAACTGGACTTCTGATCCACAGGTTCGAGCCTCGGGTGGGTATGACGGCTAATGCACCAGAAGTGTCCATTCTAGTTTCCCTTGTTCTTGTCGGCAACGTTCGTTTGCCCAGCCTTAACGCCAATCTTAACCCTAACCCCATGAATTTGGCATACGGCCATGGAGGGGACCTCTTCCCATGATCTACCTCAGCGTTTCACACCCAGCACATGCGCCACCAGCATGTGAATACGGGTCCTGAGGCGCCACATCATTCGCGAATGCAGCCTCCAAAACGGTCAAGCATGGACGTTCATGAACGGCGAAATATTCCAATCAATTAATCAAATCGGCATTGACCAATACTGCAGAGGTTTTCTACCTCCACGGCTCAACTCACTTGCAGCCACTACTGCTCTCCGGGACAAGGTGCGTCCTTACCGTGACAGCTTAATTTATGAAAGATATCATAGCCGCTAACACCTTCAGGCCTGGTTCCGTATAAGAAAAGAAGTGGAATGCCCGTTGGGAGAGCACTGTATTCTGTAAATAACTGTTGGAGAACCAGGCAGAATATGGCAGCCGGACGATGAAACGTCCAGAACCGCGAGGGCGACATCCCCAATCGCGAGACAGCGGTGAGGCCATGTGTACTGGTCAGCCTTGAAGACGACTGCCCCGTTTGGACAGCCGGGATTTGCCGAGAATCTGACAACCACTGGTGTTTACGTGTAAGCAGTCGCGAGAGGTGCAGCGTTGTAACGTGCGCACGGAGTTGATCCACCAATGAACCGTCGGTGGTAAGCCTTGCATTTTAGGTAGTCCCGCCTATCAATGGTACGCTTTCTTCTATGAATAAGGGGTGCTCTGTTAACGCCGCCGAATTCGTTTATTTTACAGGTTAACAATGTTGACTCAGGTTTAGGCACTACGGCTAGATTTCATGTCATAAGTCACCTCTCCCAAGTTATAGCTCGGATCCGGCGTGCGATCACTTCAGGAAAACTCTCTGAATACGTCTCCGGTTATCTCTATTCCGATTCGGCATTCCCCACAAGAAGGGAAGCTGGAGTGACTATTTATGACTTGTTAGCCACCATCAGCCAGAAATGGCAATTCCAGCCTTCATTGTCGGTAATTATATTCCGCCTATAATACTAGCCACGGTGAGGCGGTTATCGGGCTCGGGAGTGAGCCCCCAAGGCACATCGGAACAAGGATGTACCGCAACGCGATGAGTAAGCATCCAACCGCAGGATAATGAGACGCGAAAACAAGCTGAAATGTCCCTTTACCCGTAAAGACCGGTTTGAAAACACTTGAGACATGCTAGATGCTGGAACCAGCACCACCCTAATGGCCCAACGTGCGGAGAAAATCACGGCCGGCTCATCATAAACACCGAGAAGACTATACATCCATTCTACGAGAATAACTAGCTTCACCGAGTCTACGAGAATAAGTTCATACAAGAAAGCAACATATGCAAAATGCAATCGAAAACAGCAGGAGCTTTGGATGTGCAAAACACTTGAGTGCACCACAAAAGTGCGCTGATCGGGATGAAACAATTTTTTCGTGTCTTCCTTAAAGCCTCGCTTTCTGTACGTGATCTTAGTGAGAAAGTCCCAAAAAAGGAAGAATGCACTGTAAATCCACAGCTCCAAGCGAAGCGACGGTTAAATAGTCCGATACAATCTCCTCACTTGAGACCAAGTGAAAAACCTCCACGGCTCACTTAACGCCCTGACTTGAACGCGTCGGAAACGTGATGCGGGGCTAGAAAGAATGTTCGAAAAACTTGAATGATCTTCCTTTTTTAGACTGGCAAGATGTCATAAAATACAGAACGAACTATCAATACAGCTGATAAGACGACACTTTTCTGGGTTTTATGAGGCCGATGTGGAGCACGAGTCAAAGCTTCGGGAATATATTTCTGCTACCTTTGAGATCGGGTTTGCTCGAGTCGCCCGACCTCGACTTTCCAGAATGGTTTACGCATATGGCCTGATCAAAATATGCCACGTGTTTGTGTTGTCAACAACGGATCGCCCAGTGACCATGACATAAAAAGAATTCACGCCCGCAGGCTCCATAGTCAAGGACCTTAAGGTCGTTTAACATGGCATAGAACAAATATCAGCCGATAAAACTCGAACGAATGGCTATGCATAGACAAGCATACAGGGTTTTGTACACGAATAAAATGTGAAACGAAGCGTGGTAATAACAATTTTCAGACTATTGGTAAAAGCAGTAACAACTTGCTGCTGACAGGCGCTTTGGCATAAAGTTTTTGGCTGGATGAATGTTAGGCAAATGAACAAGATAACAAGAATGGGAAAATATCACTATGCACTATTAAGATGGAATAGCAAGGCTCATAGTTTGATCGATGCGAGGCCGAGTGTGATTAGAACAGAAAGTATGAGGACGGCAATTCCAGTTCTGTTCACCGTTTTGATATCGAAACCGATAGCATAATCCCATGCCTAAAGAAAGATTGAAAGCAAAACCATAAAACAACCGATCTTTAAAATGTAGGGGCTAAAATTGTGTGAACGTTAGGATAAACTTGCCAGGTGTCTCATTCCGTTTATGTAGTGGTACACCAATGGATACGCCAGGACGAACTTGCAACTGCCGAGAACGTATGGACCAAGATGGTAGCTATTGACATAATCAAGCATAGCATCAAAGTGGCCCGTGTAGAAGAAACCAGCACAACCAGCCGAGGCCCAAACTAAATAGAAAAAATAACAATAGGGTAGTTATACCGGTCACTACCAAAACGTATACCATTGTAATGAAAGATTAAAGCAACATACCGATCGCCATTGCAATGCCAGTGGCGCGGTGCAAGAAAGAATTTTGCATGCAAAGTGGCGGATGGTAGATTTGCAAGTGCGGTGACCACGGGCGTTTCAGATCAACGTTAGTTTTCCAGTAGGCCTGCATTTCAGACTGTGCCGTATTTCGCACCTCTTCACTAGTGCTCCCTTTTCCATTTTTGCAAGTAGAGAGGACGGGCGTGCAGCGGAGAAGAGTAGAGGGGACTGAGTGCGAAGTTAACGAAAGGTTGCGGAAAGCTAGACCGCGAAAGGGAGCGGAGTTCGCACGCAGAAGCGCACTACAGAAAAAAATTAAATTATATTCGTTACTAAATGATTGAAAATTGCGACCGATATAATTAATACTAAATATTGACTTAGAGAATAATTATAGAGGCTGTAATATCATCGAAAAGCCGAAGGCCAGAGCAGGTAGGTAGTACCCAAATTAGGTGGAAGAGATACCAAGGAAGTCGATGGAAGACCTGTCATCATAAGCGTTAAAAAACAAATTTAGATGCCCAGAAAACCTGCGAATCTATTGTACAACGAAGCGGGCATGCCGTTTCGGCAGAAACGGCTACGAAGTTCGACGCTGCAGCGACAGCTGGAAAATAGCATGTGAAAGCAAAGCACTAAAATCAAATATTAAAAGGGCTATCCATAACGAAACGAAAGCTAGAAACGGAAAATGGCAAGTGTTAAATCCGCTTAAAGAGAAAAACGCAACGCCTGAGACGGTTCTACCGATAAAACGCAGTGAGGACAACTTGTCAAATATATAATTAATTACTTGTAATTTTTGCTGCATAAATAGTGTCTGTCTATAAAATTTCTAACTAAAACGGTAAAAGAGACATATGGTGACTAGAAATAAAACAAGAACATACAATGTTAGAGCAGACATTGTTAGCGTCTAAAAGCTACTAGTTAAACAAAGAAGGCTGTTTGTCAAACTAGGTATTCAGAAATCCAAGAGACTCTGGGCTTTGGTTTAAACTAAAGGCCCGTAAATAATATATTACTTTTCTGCCAACAAATTATGGTTATTTGGTTCAATTCGAGCACTAGAGGGCATAACATAAGTCTAAAAAGGGATGCACGAGGCAACGTCAGGAACCGCGATAATGCTTTGACTTGCGCAAGCTAAAGTGTATAAATGGAATGACAAATATGAACCAAATACGAAGTCTGCTACACATTAAAATCAAACAAAGGTTAACAAGTGAACAAAGGATTAACGGAAAATCGCAGAAAGGGTTGATATGATACAGAACGTTACAGGCGTTACAGAAAAACCAGCTCCGACGCTCACATACGGGAATATAAGCAGCAACGCAACGTTTTTAATTGTGAGGCTACTAAGCTGCGAAGGAAGTTTGAGCTGAACATACTGCAAAAATCGTTGCAACACCCCGAAATGCTAGATGGTTACATACGGTGTACAAAGAGATTTCAGGAAATTATTCCTGCCCGAAAACTGGAGTCCGACGACCAGGTTAAAGCATCTCATCTTTCAAAATTCTTTCAGACCATGCTCACCTGAGAGCCTAATAATTTTGCTGCTATTCAACCAGTTTGTCAACCAATGTGTACCTCTCCTTTCCCTTCCTCCTCCACCTCATCCTCATCCACAACATATTACCTAGACCTAGACTTTTCCTCGACCATAGTTAGAACCAAATTACTCCGTATAAAGCCTCTTAAGTCACCTAAGCCGGATAGAATTCCTGCATTAGCACTAAGAGAACTTGCTAACGAACTGTGTATACCACTGTCCATCATATTCCACCCCCTTACATCTCTGAGGCACCTCGACCACTCTCGACGCACCAGTCATCGAGATGTATTTTTATTTATTCCTTTGACACGCACAGTTCAGTTCAGTTCAGTTAGATACCGACAGTTTTTTTCGGTAAACGCTATAGCAATCTAATATAGCAATGGAATAAGCTATCAAGAAGTATCAAAATTCAGCAAAGCTATCCCTTGTTTACGCGAACTGTCACTAGTTTCTACATTCAGGACACCTTCCAAAACTTTTGGAAGCTGACTCTGTGGAAGCTCTCTTCGGTTCTGATGGCGTTCACGGACTCTGAATCCTGTGCCGGACTTCATGCTGAGGGCAATATTGCTGGCTTTACAGACCTCAATCGGCTTATTTCTCAGTCGACAGCGAACAGCCGCTCGCCGACATACCTGCTGGTGCAGAATACCGGATCCGTAACACTGAATGGATAAGTTCTTCACCGGGCACCTGTGTCAACACTTCCCTGTCCTAAACTTTAATCTGTTCAACAAGCTGCAGTTTTTTCTCCTGAAAATACTTTAAAGAACGATCAGGAGTTTTTTTCACTGTCAGATTGACCCCCTTCTGTATATCCCTTTTGACCTTGCCTGTAAACTGGCAATAAATAAATAAATAAATATGATCTTAGTCTTCAAACTGGTCAGAGGAGCTGATTGTGCTCTTCAGATGGCCAACTTTTTTTAATTGGCAAACATGAAAAGTCTCCGAGGTCACCAATACAAACTGATCACAAAACACGCCAAACTTGAAGTGCGGCCAACTTCTTTTCCCAACGGGTGATTGAAGAATGGAACAAACTGCCAACTTCGGTTGTTTAGTTTGAAAGCGTTGAAATGTTTAAAAAATACTTTTTGAATTTTTACTTGATTGACATATATTTAGTAAACAGCAATGATCGATATACAAAAACGACTATCGCCATGAAATATTTGATCATCTTGATAGCGTCTATCTATAAATAGGGTTTTCAAAGGCTCTGCCTATCTTTCTTATATATACTGAATTATACTGAATTGGAATTTTATTCTTTAGGGAGAAATACTTGAAAGCAGAGAACAGAGAACATAACTTTTACCCTCTGGGACATAACCGTAGCCATTCGGCGTTCTCGCCAATCTTACAGTCCTGGACCAGATGGCGTCCCGGTCAGCGTTCTAAAGGCAGAAATTTTAAAACCCTCAATATTAGGACCAGCCTTTATAAAATGTATGTCAGACCTAGTCTGGAATACTGCTCGTTTCTATTTAGCCTTCTGCACGCGAGTGAACGGAGGAAGATAGAATCAGTCCAGCACTTCTTTACTAAAAGAGTTAATACTCCAGAGCACAGAAACCTGTCCTACCAAAAACGCTGTGAGCTTACAAGCCTTGACCCGTTGTGGCTTCGTAGATTACAGAAGGGACTATTTTTACTGTTCAAGATTTTTAACGGTTTTATCTTTAACCACCTTACATCCCTGAGGCAGCTCGACCACTGTCGGCGCACCAATCATAGAGATGTATTTTTATTTCTTGCTTTGACACGCACCGTTAAATACCGTCAGTTTTTTTGGTTAACGCTATAGCAATCTGGAATAAACTACCCAGAAGTATTAAAATTCAGCAAAACTATCCTTTGTTTACGAGAGCTGTCACTAGTTTTCTACATTCAGGACATCTTCCACGAATTTTGGGTGCTGATTCTCTGGAAGCTCTCTTCCGTTCTGATGGCGTCCACGGACTCTGAATCATATGCCGGACTTCATGCTGAAGGCAATATTGCTGGCTCTGCAGTCCGTAATCGGGTTATTCCTCAGTCTACAGCGAGCAGCCGCTCGCCGGCATACTTGCTGCTAGTACAGAAGACCAGATCAACAACACCGAAAGGAGAAATACTACACTGTGCACCTGTGTCAACACCTCCCTGTCCTAAACTTTAATCTGTTCAACAAGCTGCAGTTTTTTCTCCTGAAAATACCTTAAAGAACGATCAGGAGTTTTTTTCACTGTCAGCTGGACCCCCTACTGTATATATCCGTTTTGACCTTGCCTGTAAACTGGCAATAAATAAATAAATAAATGATATAATTCCGTCACTTCTGTATAAGATATTCAATCTTGCTCTTGAAAGTGAAACCTTCCCTATTTTATGAAAGGAATCGCACATTTTGCCTATACCCAAACACGGCCGAACTACGACATTTGACGACTTTAGGCCAATACATACACTGCCAGCAGCCTCGAAGATATTAGAGACCTTGATAAAAGACAAGTTGATGCGTCATCTAACAGAGAATAACCTACTTAATGTGGCTCAGCATGGGTTTCTCGAAAAAAGATCTTGTGATACCTGCCAGCTCTCTTACTTTGATCATGTGCTACAATCTAGAGATAGTGGTTTTGCAATTTACACCGTTTATTTCGACTTCACGAAGGCTTTTGATCGTGTTGACCACGATCTCCTCCTGCTGAAACTTTCCTCCATCGGCATAGGTAACAAGCTTCTGAACTTAATATCCTCCTATTTGAATGATCGCGCACAACGGGTAAAAATTTCCGATGTTATCTCCAACCCCACGCACGTGAGGAGTGGAGTTATTCAGGGTAGCGTTCTCGGCCCGCTTCTATTTTGCCTTTTTGTGAGCGATGTTCCTGATTGTTTATAGTATGGTAGGCCCTTTATGTACGCTGATGATTTAAAAGTTGCCTATCGTTATAAACCGGTCGATCGCCACATTGTGCTTGAGCTCTTAAAAAAGGATCTTCAAGCCTTCGCTCAGTGGTGTCGCACATGGCGCCTTTCGCTTTCTTGGCACAAGTGCTCCGTTATGGTTGATGGTGATAACCATCAGCCTCATCTAAGCATAGACGGTCATGACTTAAAGGTGCCCGGGGTTATAAAGGATCTGGGCATATAATATTCTAGTAGTTGTAATCTGTCAGAGCACAGCGCCCTGATTGCCTCGAAAGCACGCCAAACTACTGCGTTTATTCTCAGAAATTTTAAAACCCTCAATATAAGGACCAGCCTTTATAAAATGTATGTCAGACCTAGTCTGGAATACTGCTCGTTTCTATTTAGCCTTCTGCACGCGAGTGAACGGAGGAAGATAGAATCAGTCCAGCACTTCTTTACTAAAAGAGTTAATACTCCAGAGCACAGAAACCTGTCCTACCAAAAACGCTGTGAGCTTACAAGCCTTGACCCGTTGTGGCTTCGTAGATTACAGAAGGGACTATTTTTTACTGTTCAAGATTTTTAACGGTTTTATCTTTAACCACCTTACATCCCTGAGGCAGCTCGACCACTGTCGGCGCACCAATCATAGAGATGTATTTTTATTTCTTGCTTTGACACGCACCGTTAAATACCGTCAGTTTTTTTGGTTAACGCTATAGCAATCTGGAATAAACTACCCAGAAGTATTAAAATTCAGCAAAACTATCCTTTGTTACGAGAGCTGTCACTAGTTTTCTACATTCAGGACATCTTCCACGAATTTTGGGTGCTGATTCTCTGGAAGCTCTCTTCCGTTCTGATGGCGTCCACGGACTCTGAATCATATGCCGGACTTCATGCTGAAGGCAATATTGCTGGCTCTGCAGTCCGTAATCGGGTTATTCCTCAGTCTACAGCGAGCAGCCGCTCGCCGGCATACTTGCTGCTAGTACAGAAGACCAGATCCACAACACCGAAAGGAGAAGTACTACACCGTGAACCTGTGTCAACACTTCCCTGTCCTAAACTTTAATCTGTTCAACAAGCTGCAGTTTTTTCTCCTGAAAATACTTTAAATAACGATCAGGAGTTTTTTTCCCTGTCAGCTTGACACCCTACTGTATATCCTTTTTGACCTTGCCTGTAAACTGGTAATAAATAAATAAATAAATAAAAAGTGCATGAGATGGGGGCAGGTATAATCAGTGAAGAATTATGTAGGTTGTATGGACGACTTACGGGGGTAAGGTCTAAAATTCGGTGACTAATTTAACTCCATATTGCCGTGGTATATCGATCCCCAGGACAGCAAACGGACACGGACGAAGCATTCATCAAAGAGATATAGCAAATCTGTCATTGTAAACACTTATTAATACTTGCAGATTTCAACGCTCTCGATATCGATTGGGTACCAATGTACTGCTCACGAACAGAAAATTTATTCGAACAGAAATTACTTCAGTCAGTAAATGACGAGTTTTCTACCCAACAGGTCACAATGGAGACGCGGTTCCAAAATGGGCAGCAGTCAAGCTGCTTTTTTTTCAATTCAATTTATTGAGGGAAATAGGCATGGGCCTTTGAGTACCCTATTTGTAACGTTAAATTAAGTGTGGTATACAGACAAACCATGTGGGTTGCAAAGATACAAAAGGCGGTCATAAAATATGACAAGTGTTGCACGACTCTCGAGGGTTAAGATAAATTCCTCATCGCTCAGGCTCGTTTTGGAACATAAAATTATCAAGGTTCCTTTTAAAGTTTTCCATCGATGGTGACATCACAACGTCTTCAGGGAGGGCATTCCATGGTTAAACCACTCTGACAGAGAAGGAGAACTTGCGCACATCTAGTTTCGCCTGCTGGACACGCAGTTTCAATGGGTGACCTCGGAGATGGGTCGTGGCGGCAAATTCAAAGAAGTCCGAGAATTCCAGGCAACAATCCAATCCCTTCACAATGCGGAATGTCTGCAGGAGATCACCACGCATTTGCCTTTAACTCAAAAGGAACAGATAAAGATTCATTAGGCAGGGTGGATATGGCAAGGTGCTTTGACTTCTAACCATTTTGGTGGCTTTCCTCTGTACTCTTTCGAGGCAGTTCTAATCTTGAACTGTCCAGGGTTTCCAGGCTTGCATAGCATATTCCAAATGCGTCCTAATGAATGTTCCAAAAGTCTTATTGAAGAGATCTTCATCGAAATCCAAAAAGGCTAGTCTGATGGCATGCAACACCGCAATCGTGCTCTTCGCCACTTTCGAGCAGTGAGACGATGGTTTTAAGGTGGCGGTCGTCAGCACACCAAGGTCCTTTTGGGTTTCCGCGTCTTTTAAGGCTTCGCCGTTGAGAAAGTAACTTCTACTTTCGGCAGATCCAAATGGGTTGCCTAAGCGAAGTATTGTACACTTATCGACGTTGAACCGCAAAAGCCAATGATTTGACCACTCCTCCAACCAAGTTAGGTTGATCTGCAGTTTATCTTCGTCAGCAGGGCTCTGGATTACATTCCAGATTTTAATGTCATTGGCAAACATTGCTGCTTCACAGTCAAGATTCCTGACACAATCGTTCACGTATATTAAAAACAACATCGGCCCTAGTACTGAACCCTGAGGAACCCCACTTTCGACCGCAGCAGAACTTGACCTCTCTTGGCCGATGCACACAACCTGGCGCCGACCCACGAGGAAGTTTTCGATCCACTTGAGGAGGTAACCTATGATTCCAATTCTTTCTAGCTTGTACAGCAGTCTCTCGTGGGGCACAGTATCGAAGGACTTTTGAAAGTCAATGAAGGCAATGTGAACCGCGTGTCCATCTTCAAGTGCTCAGATCCAGCTCTGGAGCGAATACAGCAAATTCGTTGTGCATGATCTTCCTTTTCTTAACCCAAGTTGACAGCTTGATAAAAATTATGAGTCTCTAGGAATTTAACCAATGCGCTCTTGATGATCCTTTCCATAATCTTGCCAAGGATGCATGTCAAGCTTATGGGCCTTTAGTTTGTCACTGACGCCCGGCTACCGCTTTTGTACAAGGGAGTTATATGTGCCAGCTTCCAATCGAAAGGAAGGGTTCCGGAGTCAAATGACTTTTGAAAGAGCACTGACAAGGGTGCGGAAAGTTCATTGGCAAGTTCTATCAGAAGCTTGGGTGGAAGCTCGTCTGTTCCTGGGGATTTCGACTCTTTTAATTCTTTTAATTCCTTTTGGTTCAGAAATTCGGAGAATAGTATGTGGCTTATGCTTGCAGTCTGCGGGTTATCAACTGAGGGACGAAGGAATCTTGCCTCGTTTGTGAAGACTGAGCGGTAGAACTGTGAAAAGTACTCGGATTTTTCCCTGTTTTCAAAAATTTCGACGCCCACGGCAGCCTTAATCAGCGGTATTTGATGTTTATTCCTTGTACATCTACGGAGGTAACTGTAGACTAACTTTGAATTCTGCGTTGCCTTTTGCAGCAAAGTCTTCTCAAATTCTCTTCGCGTTTAAAGAACAAGGCTTGGATCTAATCATTAGAAGAGACGACAATTGCATCCTTTCATTAAGTTCTTATGCACCCTTGAACGAAGGGATCATTGTGTTCTTGCTTAAGATTACAGTCATTTTTCTGTACCCAAACGTCGAGCAGTTAGGAAGAGAAATGAATGAAAAGGGGATTATCCCAAAATGAAAAGGGACGTGTGATACAGAGAAACGCAGCATTACTCTGGAACCAGCCAAAGCTAATGATGGCAGTGACACAGTAGTATTGGCACACTCGAGACAAACGGAATTTCGCAGGGCCTAGTGCCGCCAACTTAAATTTCTGTATACCAACGCCCAAAGTCTGCTTTCGAAGCTCGATGAACTGAGAATTCAGGACGCCATTCTGTCTCCCGATATTATAGCAATCACAGAAACATGGCTGTCACAGAACATCAGCGATTGCGAAGTAGCCTTATCCGGGTACCAGTTGTTCAGGAGAGACCGCACTCACCGCCAGGGTGGAGGAGTTGCGATGTATGTTAAAAGCAATTTCACAGTGTGTGAAATGACAGAGAAGATTAACAATGGTATTGAGGCTATTTGGCTGAAAATAAAGACGCGGGGATCGCAGTCCCTTGAAGTCATGACTCTCTACCGACCACCGGGGACAGACACTGACGCTGATACTTGTTTGTTGGAGATTGGTAGTCGACTTGATGTTGTTGTAATGGGGGACTTTAATGCACCCAGCATTCGATGGAACGATCTGCTGGCGCAGTGCTCAAAGTTGTCCTTTGATCACCGTCTGCTTAAGTCAGCACTTGAAGCTCTTCTCACACAACATGTATTTTTTCCAACAAGAGCGCGTGGAGGACAACAGGCTAGTTGTTTAGATCTCGTCTTCACTAAAGAACCTGACTGTATAAACGAGGTTCACTACCTACCTCCACTTGGTCGAAGTGATCATGCAGTACTTTCATGGGAGTATGGTTTATATTCGGTGCCACCTGCAATGAATGAAACCAGGCCCAATCTATGGCGGGGAGACTTTTGCAAGATGAGAGCTGAGGCATCACGAATGGACTGGGATCTTTTCTTCTCCGGGAATGTCTCTGAGGACTGGAATTTATTTAAGGAGTGGTTGTTGAACCTAATAAAAATGCCACTGTCCGCCAACAAAACTTAGGATATCTAACAGACCACTGTGGCTAACAAGGGAACTGAAACGAGAGATTAACAGGAAAGGAAGGCTTTTGGAAGAAATTTTGCCGATCCAATGAAAATTTAGCCTTGCAAACATACAAAACGCAAAGGAACAAGGTTAAAAGCTTAATCTTTAACAGCCGACGGGATTACGAGAGGGATTTGCTCCAGCGAGCAGTTCACAATCCCAAATTGCTCTACAGCTATGTAAGAAAAAGCACACGAAACAGGAACCCAATTCCTGTAATGAGAAACGATGATGGTTTCGAGATTACAGAAATTCAAAACAAAGCTGAACACTTTTCACAGTTCTTTCAGTCAGTTTTCACCCAAGAAGCAGTTTTTTTTCCATCTAGTTGCGAGACTATGGGAGCACCAATTATTCAGGATATGCTCTTTCGAGAAGAGGCGGTCTTTGAAGAATCAAAAAGTCTGAACGCATGCAAATACCCTGGCCCCGACGAGATTCCAGCAAAGTTACTCCTCGAACTTGCTCGAGAGCTGGCCAAACCGCTATCCTTTCTGTGCCAGAAATCGTTTGACACGGGAATGCTTCCTACCGACTGAAAAAAAGCCCACATTACACGGCTTCACATAAGCGGTAGTCGTGCATTTGCTTCAAACTACAGGCCTGTCAGCCTGACCTCAATCTGTTGCAAGGTTATGGAGAAGCTTGTCAAAAAGGAATTGATGATTTATTTAGAAACCCATAACCTCTTATCAACTGCACAATACGGCTTTCGTAGGGGAAGATCGTGTTACGAACTTACTTTTATACTATGCAAAGCTGGACAAAAGCACTCCATGCAAAATACACTGTGCATGTGGCCTACATTGATTTCCAGAAGGCATTCGATAGTGTTCCGCACCAGCGTCTCCTTTATAAGTTAAGAATATTTGGTATTGGAGGCAAACTTCTTACGTGGATCAAGAATTTTCTCGTCGGTCGTTCCCAAGTGGTCTGCGTAGGCGGATCGCGATCAAAGCGCACAGTCATCGAGAGTGGAGTTCCGCAAGGTTCAGTTCTCGGACCAATCCTATTTCTCTTGTTTATTAATGATTGTGTACAGGAAGTGGACTGTGACTTTGCTATGTTTGCGGACGTTATAAAAATTTGGAAAGTTTTCAACAATGCTGCCGATGGAGACGATTTCCAAGAAAATCTCCATCGATTGGACGAGTGGTCCCGCAAATGGCTCTTGTCCTTCAACTCAAACAAATGCACCCTGCTACGTCTGGGAAGTCGGAATCAGGTCACTGATATGCGACCCTAATATTTGAACGGTATGCCACTTCGAGAAACACACACACAGAAGGATCTCGGCGTTTGGATGACAGTCAACATGAAGCCTTCTACGCAATGCTGCAAGGCGGCTAAATCTGCCAATTCAATGCTGTACTATATCAAGCGGGCATTTAAAGTTTTCGATGAAGACTGCTTTTCTAAAGTCTTTGGTACGTTCGTGAGGCCTCATCTTGAATATGCGATCCAAGCCTGGTGACCGTGGACCCAACAGGACTACAAAATGCTCGAAAGGGTACAGCGACGAGCCAAGGTCAAGGTGAACTGCCATATGAGATTCGCCTAAATAACCTACATCTCTATCCTCTGAGTTATAGGCAGTTACGCGGAGACTTGATACAAACCTTCCGTATCGTGCGTGGCATGGATTGCGCCCTCCTATGTGATGACTTTTTCCAACTTGCTACTACGAATAATCTCCGAGGTCATACATTCAAACTAAGTGTGCCCCAAGTAAGATTGGATGTGAGGAAGTATTTTTTCACCAACCGTGTCTTGAAACCGTGGAATAACCTACCTGAGGCGATTGTAATGTCCCAGTCTGTGGATATATTTAAACATCGGCTTGACATACATATGTTGCTGCACCAGGAAGATTATGTGACAACTTTACCTTAACAATATCCGTGTACCACGCAAATCTGCCTGCATTCACTTGACTGTAACTTTTTTTTACATTGCTTATTATTCTTCCGACTTTCTGTATCAAATAGGGATTTCAAAGGCGTAAGCCTATTTTTCTTAAATAAACTGAACTGAACTGAACTGAAAGAATTAATGAATGGAATAAACGGGACCCCTGCACATTTACCTGACCCAAACGCTGTCTGGTTCTTCATGAGTAACTTGATTCAGCAGTTGGTAGAGAAATTATATCCACTTAAAAAGCGATCATACGTCTCCCGACCCGAGTGGGTGACATCGGAAATAAAAAGGAATCTCAAGAAGAAAAGTAGACTATGGAGAGCATATGCCAGCTATCAACAACTCGAAAAGTTTTTTTCGCTATTAAGAAAGTGATATCGGTGTCGGAATCTTCTGATAAAAGAAATATTAGCTGCTAGGTCAGAAATAGTCATACATACCAAAAAATTCTAAAGGTTTTTTTGCCAAAAACTGTTGACTTTTGTTTAAAAAATGGCAAATCGTTTTGAATCGGATATGTTTACCATACAACTCATTTCTGCTGTTCATATGGATGCTCACATAGTGCAGCAATTATCCATTTTGTATTTATTTAAACCACGGTAATCGGTTTTTAATGATGGGGCCCTCTGGGCCTTAAATATACAATTTATTTATTTTTTTATTTATTTAACGTAAATAAGGCAAAACGAAATCGGGACTCCATTCATTGTCTAAAAGACCATCATAGAAACAGGTTTACCGATGACTGATAAGACCAGCCTCTTATCCAATTTCTTAATATCCGTGCATACAGAGGAACCACCTTTTGATGAGAAAGAATCCTGCAGTACTACCACATCTACAAACAAAATAAGCACAGTGTCAATCCCAATGGATGCAGTAAGAAAAACTCTGAAACAGCTACAGTTCACTTAATCACCTGGCCCAGATGGTATATCCGCAAAATTTCTCAATGAACTCACAGACCAGCTGGCCTCTCCGCTCTCCAAGATATTTGAAAGTTCGAGGGAGGCGGGGGCTCTGCCTACCGAGTGGAAGATAGCCAACATAACCCCCATCTATAAAGGAGGAGAGAGGACATCACCAAACAGTTTCCGACCAGTCAGCCTCACAAGTATCTGTTGCAAAATGATGAAGAAGATAATAACAACGGAACTGATGAGGCATCTTGAAGAGAATAACTTGCTTAGTTCATATCGAAATGGATTTCGAAGTGATCGAGCCTGCCTCACAAACCTGCTCACATTCATGGAAAGTTGGACAAAATTATAAGAAATGGGTTTGTCAGTCAATGCGGCCTACATTGACTTTGGCAAATCCTTTGACAGGGTTCCAAACAGACGTCTGATCTTTAAGCTGCGTCTGATGAAAAACGACTAGCTGATGAGAAACTTTGCCGAAAACCCTTCTTAAAATGTTGCGAAGCTCTTTTCCCGCACAGTAAAAGGGCAGAGAAAAACGCAGCACCCTTTCTTCGAGAATCCTTAGGAAACCCTTTAGCAGACGATAAGTTGAAAGCTGATTGCTTTATTTCTTTCTTGTCATGAACGTTTAGTGCACATACTGTCGCTCAGTTTCCTACCATCCGAGTTTGGACCAGTAACGTCCTCGAAACCATAACTGTTACCCTCTGGGAAGTGACCGTAACCATTCGGTTTTTTCGTCAATCTTACAGTCCTGGACCAGATGGCGTCCCGGTCAGCGTTCAAAAGGCGGATGCAAACGATATATTTCCGTCCCTCCTGTAAAAGATATTTAATCTTGCTCTTGAAAGTGAAACCTTCCCTTTTTTATGGAAGGAATTGCACATACTGCCTATACCCAAACGCGGCCGACCTAGGTCATTTGACGACTTTAGGCCAATAAATAGGCTGCCAGCAATCTCAAAGATCTTAGGGACCTTGATCAAAGACAAGATGATGCGTCAAATAATAGAGAATAACTTACTTAATGCGGCTCAGCATGGGTTTCTCGAAAAAGGTCTTGTGACACCTGCCAGCTCTCTTTCTTTGATCATATGCTACAAAAAAGTGTTTTTATTTCTTCCTTTGGCACGCACCGTTAGATACCGACAATTTTCTCGGTAAACGCTATAGCAATCTGGAATAAGCTTCCCAGAAGTATCAAAATCCAGCAAATCTATACCTTGTTTACGCGATCTGCACTAGTTTTCTACATTCAGGACACCTTCCAAAACGTTTGGGTGCTGACTCTGTGGAAGCTCTTTTCTGTTCGGATGGCGTTCACGGACTCTGAATCCTTCGCCGGACTTCATGCTGAGGGCAGTATTGCTGACTCTGCAGACCTTAATCGGTTTATTTCTCAGTCGACAGCGAACAGCCGTTCGCCGACATACCTGCTTTTGCACAATACCAGATCCATAACACCGAATGGAGAAGTCCTTCACCGGGCACCTGTGTCAACGCATCCCTGTCCTGAACTTTAATCCCTTAAAAAGCTGCAGTTTTTTCTCATGAAAACACTTTGTAACACCGATCAGGAGATTATTTCACTGTCAGCTTGACCCTCTACTGTGTATATATTTTTTTTGACCTTGCCTGTATACTGGCAATAAATAAATTAATAAATCTAGAGACTGTGGTTTTGCAATAAACACCGTTTTTTCGATTTCTTGAAGGCTTTTGATCGTGTTGACCATAATCTCCTACTGCTGAAACTTGCCTCCTTCGGCATAGGTAACAAGCTTCTTTTGTTCTTTCTATTTGAGTGCTCGCACACAACGAGTTAAAATTTCTGATGTTATCTCCAACCCTACGCATATGAGGAGCGGAGTTAATCAGGGAAGCATGCTCCGCCCGCTTCTTTTTTGCATTTTTGTGAATGATTTTCCTGATTGCTGTAAGTATGGTAGGCCATTTATGTACGCTGAAGACTTAAAGGTTGCCTATCGATATAAACGGGTCGATCGAGACATCGTGCTTTAGCTCTTAAAAGAGGATCTTCAGGCCTTCGCTCAGTGTTGCCGCACATGGCACCTTTCGCTTTCTTGGCACAAGGGCTCCGTTATGGTTGATGGTGATAACCATCAGCCTCACATAAGCATAGACGGTCATGACCTAAATGTGCCCGGAGTTATAAAGGATCTGGGCAAATCATATTCTGGTAGTCTTAATCTGTCAGAGCCCTGCACCCTGACTGTCTCTTAAAGCACGCCAAACTACTAAGTTTATTCTCAGATATTTTAAAACCGTTAATATTAGAATCAGCCTTTATGAAATGTATGTCAGGCCTAGTCTGGGATACTGCTCGTTTCTTTTTAGCCTTCTGCACTCTAGTGAACGGAAGAAGATAGGATCAGTCCAGCACTTCTTTACAAAAAGAGTTTTTCTATTCAGAACACCGATACCTGCACTACTAAAAACGCTGTGAGCTGACAAGCCTTGATCCGTTGTGGCTTCGCAGATTACTGAAGGTACTATTTTTCCTGTTCAAACTTTTAAACAGTTGTACCTTTAACCCACTTACATCTCTGAGGCAGCTTGACCACTCTCAGCGCACCAGTCTTCGAGATGTATTTTTATTTCTTCCTTTGGCACGCACCGTTAGATACCGACAGTTTTTTTGGAAAACGCTATAGCAGTCTTAATTAAGCTACCAAAAGTATCAAAATTCGGCAAAGATATCCTTTGTTTACGAGAGTTTGTCACTAGTTTTCTACATTTTGAATTTGTTTAGAATGAAGAATTTTATATTTGGTAAGCACCGGCAAGGCACTGTCTAAACAAACATTAGTAACGGATTAAAGTTATGACAATGTGCGCAGATAAAATGTACAAATACTTAATAATGTAGACATAACTTGTCCTGCTATGTCAACAATTAGCGATTTTTTGAAATTAATGGTGAACAAGAAAAAAACAGTGAATAAAAACTCCTTACTTAAAAATGTAGGCAGAGTTTAATACACCTTCATTTTTGAATAGAAGGAAGGAGAGAAAAAATGCTTAGGAAAATAAGGTAAGGTGGTATAGTAGGGTTATATTGCAGTAGCATTTCCGAGTGACATAATGGAATGTCGATATGATTCGTTCTTGATCACTTAGGCGTATGAAACAAAATCTCACGAAAATGCGTCAATGAACTTAAGTCCTCTGAATTTTAGGATCCTGAATTGAATTCTGATGCTGGTTAGTATCCAAAGAAACGGTAGCATTTTAGACTGTGGACCACTGAATGTGTACGTCCAAATGACGTCATCGTTTGGATGACTGGTGATATATGGAGACATCATAGTTCATGGGCGACCCGAGGTAGCGAAAATATAGTTTCAAGAGGGTCACTTAAATTCCCGATGGTCCTTTCTCCGAGTTATGGGGAAAGCTACTGGGAAAAGATGAGGAAAATAAAAGGTCAACAGAATCAGTGTTAAGATAAATGTGCAGTCTTCGCTTGAATGCAGATAGACTAGTTAACGACCTAATTTCAATTTGGCAAGTTATTCCAGAGAAAACTATACCTAGAAGCAAAGAAGAGAGAGCGTTAACACGTGGAGGATGCCGGGGGAGGTATAATAAGCGCAGAATTTCTTAGGTTATAAGGAAGACTAACGGGTGTAATGACAGAAAGCTTGAGGAGAGTTGAGCTATTATTTCGTCGGAAAAAGAAATTTTAGTTTCATAAGCTGGCATCTTGTTGAGTAGGAAGTAGTTGAAAGAGTTTTTTGTGAAATGTCTTTGGACATTTTTAATTTTTGAACGGCTAGATTCGTTCAATAAACCAAATAAATGACAGAAAAATTCAAAAATGGGAAATACAAGCATACGATAAAGTCTTAATTTAATTTCAGGAAGGTAGAAATTATAAGAAATAAAGCCGCAAATCTGAGCAGCTTTGGCCCTCATTCTATCGGCATGAGGCGAAAGATTTAATTTATTGGTGTAGCTTAAGCCCAAGTCCTTGATAGAGGAACATTCAATCATACGGCAACCTTCAAAGATAAGAGGTTGCGGCAGCCTTACAGGCCCAAAACGCATGTAGCGACACTTTGTAGGTGAGAACTCCATTAGCCATATGGAGCTTCAGGCCGAAAGAGCGTCTAAGTCTGAATGAATTTGTTCTAGGCACCGTTCGGTCGTAGAGTTAGAGAAGGAATACACGCATTTGAGGTCATCACCATAAATAAAAGATTGAGAATGTTTAACTATCGATGAAATATCATATATATGTATATATACAATAAATGGGTGTGACTGGCAACCTACGCAAAGGTTTGGTCAACTTTCTTCCAGGCAGGCGCCAGCGTGTTTGTATTGGAGACGCCAAGTCTCACTGGGAAACCGTTCACAATGGAGTTCCGCAGGGGAGCGTTCTTGGTCCCATTTTGTTTCTGATATAAGTGAATGACTGTCTTGATTGTCTTACATGCGAGAAGGTTATGTTCGCTGATGATCTGAAGTTATGGAACTCGATTAAAAACCAGAAGATGCGCTAAAATTACAAAACACGTAGATCGCATGCAAAAATGGTGAGATGAGTGTCTGCTGAACCTTAATTTCAACAAGTGCTACCTAATCTGACTGTGTTTTATTTCCAGAAGGAGGATTAGGTTTGAATATCAGTACTTCATCAATGGTCACCTACTCCAGGAGGAAAATATTCTAAAGGACTTGGGTATATGGATAACACCCACTCTCAAACCATCGTCGCACTGTGCGAATAAAGCAAGAATGCTATGTGTATCTTAGGAGCAATCAGGAGATTCTACGTTAATTTTTACGGAGAGCATTTTTGGGACGTGTTTGGAACATTTATCCGACCGTTGGTGGAATATTGCGTTCAGGCGTGGCGCCCCTGGATGAAACATTACTACGTTCTGTTGGACAAAGTTCAACTGAGGGCGACGAAACTATTCAGCTGATTGGAATGCCTACCCTATGAGGGCCGACTAGAAAGACTTAAAATATTTCCTCTCTCTTATAGGAAATACAGAGGGGATATGATCTTAGTCTTCAAACTGGTCAGAAAAGCTGATTGTTCAGTTCAGTTCAATTCAGTTTATTTGAGGAAAATTGGCTTATGCTTTTGAAAATCCCTATTTGTTACATAAAAAAGCAAGAATAATAAGCCATGTAAAGGAGTTACACTCAAGCGAATGCATGCAGATTTACGTGGTTCACTGATATTGTTAAGGTTAAGTAGTCACAGTCTTCGTGGTGCTGCAACGTATACAGGTCAAGCCGATGTTTGAATGTATCCACAGATTGGGACATAACAATCACCTCAGGTAGGTTATTCCACGGTTCCACGGCACGGTTTGGTGAAAAAATACTTCTTCACATCCAATGTTACTTGGGGTACATTAAGTTTGAATGGATGATCTCGGAGATTATTCGTAGAGGCAAGTTTGAAAAAGTCATCACATAGGAGGACTCAATCTATGCCACGCACGAAACGGAAGGTTTGTATCAAGTTTCCGCGTAACTGCTTATAACTCAGACGAAAGAGCTTTAGGTTATTTAGACGAATCTCATATGGCAGTTCACCTTGAACACTGACTAATTTTGTGGCTCTACGCTGCACCCTTTCGAGCATATTGTAGTCCTGTTGGGTCCACGGTCACCAGGCTTGGATCGCATATTCAAGATGGGGCCTTACAAACGTACCAAAGACTTTAGAAAAGCAGTCGTCATCAAAAACTTTAATTGCCCGCTTGATAACGTACAGTATTGAATTGGCGGATTTAGCTGCCTTGCAACATTGCGCAGAAGACTTCCGGTTGCCTTTCATCCAAACTCCAAGATCCTTCTGTGTGTGTGCTTTTCGGAGTAGCGAACCGTTCAAATATTAGGGTCGCATATCAGTGACCTGATTTCAATTTCCCAGACGTAGCAGGGCGCATTTGTTTGAGTTGAAGGACAAGAGCCATTTGCGGGACCACTCGTTTAATCGACGAAGCTTTTCTTGGAAATCGTTTCCATCGGCAGCATCATGGATAACTTTCCAGATTTTTATATCGTCCACAAACATAGCAAAGTCACAGCCCAATTCCTGTACACAATCATTAATGAAAAAGAAAAATAGAATCGGTCCGAGCACTAAACCTTGTTGGACTCCACTCTCGATGATTGTGCACTTTGATCGCGATCCGCCTACACAGACCACTTAAGAACGACCAACAAGAATATTCTTGATCCACGTAAGAAGTTTGCCTCCAATACCAAACATTCTCAATTTGTAAAGGAGACGCTGGTGCGGAACACTATCGAAGGCCTTCTGGAAATCAATCTAGGCCACATGCACAGTGTATATGGCATCGGGTGCTTTTGTCCAGCTTTGCATCGTATAAAGTAATTTCGTAACACACGATCTTACCCTACGAAAGCCGTATTGTGCAGTTGATAAGAGGTTACTGGTTTCTAAAGAAATCATAAATTCCTTTTATAAATCTTCTCCATAACCTTGCAACAGATTGAGGTCAGGCTGACAGTTCTGTTGTCTGTAGCAAATGCACGACTACCACGTTTGTAAAGCGGTGTGATGTGCACTGTTTTCCAGTCGGTAGGAAGAACTCCCGTATCGAAGGATTTCTGGAACAGAAAGGATAGCAGTTTCGCCAACTATCGAGTAAGTTCGAGGGGTAGCTTAGCTGGAATCTCATCGGGGCCAGGGGGGTTGCATGCTTTAAGACTTTTTAGTTCTTCAAAGACCGCCTCTTCTCGAAAGAGCATATCCTGAATAATTGGCTCTCCCATAGTCTCGTAACATTAGCTATTTTCAAAACCAAATCATTAGCTATTTTCAAAACCAAATTACGCAAACATTTAACTTCGGAAGATATAAAGTCCTTATTGTCTGTTTCCTTCCCAAACTCGCCACTTTTTGATTTTGAAAAGGGTCCTCCTGGTATTTGAGGCAGCTCCCTTGATATTATATGGGTCTCTAATTATATTTCCATCATCCTCTGCAGAGTCAATCTTTGCATTCACTTTTTCTTCCCCTCCTTTTAAACTAGCATTACCAACTCTTGACAACCTTGATACTTTCCTTCGAATTTGCAACCCTGACGATAGTCTCCAGGATCTGTTGATGATCGAGGTGGGTTCTGATGGTTTCGCCTCTTTGGTGATGGACTATACAGTCAGCAAGGTCGCATCTCGATGATGATCTCGTGACCTCTACTGTCCCCTCTTCGTTTCGACCATGTTGTCTACGATGAGTTCTTCCTCTCTCACCTCCACTGGTGCTTATAAACAGTAGCTCTGACTGCTATATTACCACTCACCCGACCAGGAGCGTCCCGAACCCTCATATGCAGTCAGCAACATCACAATACTATCCCATTGCATTAAGCTATTAATTTTTTAGTGAAGCAGTTTTTTCTCCTATTTTTTTTAAATTGGCGGCTCGCCGAACTCCGCCTCCGATTTAACCCTAGGAGTCTTTTTACTGCTTCTTTTCGAGTTCACCGTATATGCCAACGATTGTTGACTTTTGTTTTAAAAATTGCAAATCTTTTTGAATCGGATATGTTTACCATACTACTCATTTCTGCTGTTCATATGGATGCTCACATAGTGCAGCAATTATCCACTTTGTATTTATTTAAACCACGGTACTAAGTTTGTAATGATGGGGCCCTCTGGGCCTTAAATATACAATTTATTTAACTAGATGGAATAAAAACAGCTTCTCAGGTGAAAACCGACTGAAAGAACTGGGAAAAGCGTTCAGCTTTGTTTTTAATTTCTGATATCTCGAAACCATCATCGTTTCTCATAACACGAATCGGGTTCCTGTTAGGTGTCCTTTTTTCTTACAAAGCTGTAGAGCAATTTGGGATTGTGAACTGCTCGCTGGAGCAAATCCTTCTCGTAATGCCGTCAGCTTTGAAGATCAAGCTTTCAACCTTGTTCCTTTGAGTTTTGTATGCTTGCAAGGCAGAATTTTCATTGGATCGGCAAAATTTCTTCCAAAGCCTTTTTTCCTGTAATTACCGATGGGAAACATGCTAACCCCTCAGAATCTACAACAGCTGCGAACGCTAATGTTAGCATCCTACCCAACCCAAAAGGTGGCCGAAATCCCCAAATAATTAACGCTTCTAATTATGTAACCAGTTTTTCGAAATCATTTATTTCTTTTTCAAATGCACGCTTTCCGCCAATTTATGCTAACTTCCCTCAAAATCTCATTTCTATGCCACCCCCTATCTTTCAAATGCCACAATATAGCCTTCCATTACAAGGTTTTCATCCAAATATGCCGTTGTACAATAATCTCAGTTCTCTTAACAGTAACATTTCGACAAATTGTAGACCAGAGCAATTTTGTTTCCCACATATCGTTTCTTCTTTGCAGTTTTCTTCTCCGCCACCAAATTATCCTTTTTTTATAAATACTGATGAGCGTAACATGCAGCTCAGGAATACGCACAGCTTAGTTTTACTCAATGCGAGATCAGTTGTAAATAAGATGGCTGAGCTTAGAACGGTAGCCTTTGAGCTTGATCCAGATGTGCTGTGCATCACTGAATTCTGGGCTCACTCTCTTATTTCTGACTCAACGCTTGCTATAGAAAATTTCAATTTGTACCGACAAGACCGCGCTGGAAAACGTGGTGGGGGTTGCCTCCTTTATATTAAGACATCTTTTGTACATTTCCCTTTTCAGCTGAGCATTTCGTCCTTTTCTGGAAATGTATGCTTTGCTTCAGTCATCCTCCCTCACAATAAAAAAGCGTTAATTGGCTGTGTTTATAATCCTCCGTGTTATTCTGGCCCTGAAAGCGAGCTCTGTGAACTATTTGAAAAGTTTCAGACACTCAATTTGATGTCAAAATAATCGTAGGCGATTTCAATCTGCCAGACATTGACTGGCAGACAAATTCCTCTCCGCCTAAACATCAGAAATTGGTCGATACTATTAACATTTTCAAACATGTCCCAACTGGTCAGATCAGTTACTAGAAATGACAACATTTTAGATTTAATTTTTACAAATGATGTCCACCCTCTCTTTTATGAATTTTCATCATGATCTTTTCACAAGTGATCACGCAATAATTCACTGTTGTTTTTCCAGTCCCCTTCTTACGAAGCCTGAGGGTAAATGCAATAACCTCGAATTTGCTAACACAAACCATGAAATGATAAATAATTTTGTAAGCACTCTAGATTGGCATAGCATATTCGCAATCAACGATCCAAACTTTTTCCGTGAGCTATTGCAGAGCCTCACAGAACAAATCCAGGCTTTTAATCCCGTTTAAGATTTTTAATTCAAATACAGCTTCTTCTACTGTTCCGCATTTTCTCCAGAACAGACTTTAAAAATACCGAAACCAACTTAAAGATTCATCTAAAAGCTCTTTGTCAGTACATTTAAGGATTGCACAAATATTTGAATTAGCATCGAAAATTAGGCTCGCGAGAGATAAGTGTAGGAGTCTCGGGCACTAAGTGATGGCAATTCATCCAAATCTATTGCTCATATCTTCCATGTTCGGTCATCGGCTAAGCGTCTGAATGTAACTCCGCCCTTACTCGAATGTAACAAAAATTTGTTACAGACGATTTGGGCAAAAGCAGAGTTGTTAAATTCCGTTTTTGCCAACCACTTTACCACTGAAACTAGCCCACTCCACAATTCCTCTGCTTTCAAATTCGCTTCTAACAACCATTAATTTCTCGCCTTCATGTATTCAAAAGGAAATAGCTCACCTAAAAAATTCACATTCAGTTGGAACTGATAACATTCCAAACTCACTTATTAAATAGTTAAGGAATTTTCCACCTTTACTAAGCAGGTTATTCTCTGTATTTCTTGAAAATGGTTTATTCCCCGATTCCTGGAAAACTTCTATTATAATACCAGATTTTAAATCTGGTTCCCGCTCGGACATTCATAACTATCGCGGTGTTCATAAAACGCCCTCTCTTGCTAAACTTTTCGAAAAACTAATTGCAAAACAAATCACGGATTTTTGCATAAGCAATCAAATTATCAACTTTTCCCAACACGGCTTATAACCGGACCGCTCTTGTGAAACCAGCCACATGTTTTTTCTAAATCTACTAACCTCCTTTCGTAATGATCATCTCTCTGTGGTAGTTATCTATTTTGAGTTTCGTAAGGCATTCGATAAAGTGCCTCATAAACGACTTCTAGCTAAACTAGAAGCTATAGGATTTCGTAGTCCCTTACTGACTTTATTAGATCATACCTAAATGATCGAAAACAAAAAGTTTTATTTGGGTCCTCATACTCAAGTGCTACCCCGATTGTTAGTGGTGTCCTTCAAGGTACCGTATTAGGTCCTTTGTTGTTCTTACTGTATATAAATGATATTTTATCGATAGTTAAACATTCTCAATCATTTATTTATGCTGATGACCTCAAATGCGTGCATTCCTTGTCTAACTCTATGACCGAACGGTGCCTAGAACAAATTCATTTAGACTTAGATGCTCTTTCGGCCTGGAGCTCCACATGGCTCATAGAGTTCTCACCTACAAAGTGTGGCTACATGAGTTTTGGGCCTGTAAGGCTGCCGCAACCTCTTATCTTTGAAGGTTGCCCTATGATCGAATGTTCCTTCATCAAGGACTTGGGCTTAAGCTACACCAATAAATTAAATCTTTCACCTCATGCCGATAGAATTACGACCAAAGCTGTTGAGATTTGCGGCTTTATTTCTTATAATTTCTACCTTCCTGAAATTAAATTAAGACTTTATCGTATGCTTGTATTTCCCATTTTTGAATTTTGCTGTCCTATTTTCGGTTAAATGAACGAATCTAGCCGTTCAAAAATTAAAAATGTCCAAAGACATTTCACAAAAAACTCCTATTTCTGACTCTTTCAACTTCTTCCTACTCTACAAGATGCCAGCTAACGAAGCTAAAATTTCTTTGGGTCAGGAGACTTGAAGCAGGCTTTTGTCTCCTTTTCCGACTAAATAATAGTTCAACTCTCCCCAAGCTTTCTGTCATTACCCCTGTTAGTCTTCCTTATAACCTTAGAAATTCTGCACTAATTATTCCTCCCCCTACATCCTCCACGTGTAAACGCTCTCCCTTCTTTGCTTCTAGGTATAGTTTTCTTTGGAATAACTTGCCAATTGAAATTAGGTCGTTAACTAGTCTATCTGCATTCAAGCGAAGACTGCACATTAATCTTAACACTGATTCTATTAAACTTTTATTTTCCTCATCTTTTCCCAGTAGCTTTCTCCATGACTCGGAGAAAGGACCATCGGAAATTTAAGTGACCCTCTTGAAACTATATTTTCGCTACCTCGGGTCGCCCATGAACTATGATGTCTCCTTATATCAACAGTCATCCAAACAATGACGTCATTCGGACGTACACAATCGGTGGTCCACAGTCTAAAGTTCTACCTTTTCTTTGGATACTTACCATGATCAGAATTCAATTCTGGATCCTACGATGTTGAGGACTTAAGTTCATTGACGCATTTTCGTGAGATTTTGTTTCATACGCCTAAGTGATCAAGAACGAATCACCTCGACGTTTCATTATCTCATTCTGAAATGCTACTACCGTATTACCCTACTCTATAACCTGACCATTTTTTCCTAAGAAGTTTTTTTCTCCTGCATTCTATTAAAAAATGAAGGCTTATTGAACTCTGCCTCCATTTTTATGGTAGAAGTTTTTTGTTCACTGCCTTTTTTTTCTAGTTCACCATTAATTTTGAAACATCGCTAACTGTTGACATAGCAGGACAAGTAATGTATTTGTACATTTTATCTGCACACATTGTCATAAGTTTATATCGTACTAATCTTTTCTTAGACAGTGCCTTGCCGGTGCTAACCAAATATTAATTCTAAATTCTAAATATCATTTATATACAGTAAGAACAACAAAGGACCCAATACGGTACCTTAAAGGACACGACTAACAATCGGGGTAGCACTTAAGTATGAGGACCCAACTAAAACCTTTTGTTTTCGATCATTTAGGTATGATCTAATAAAGTCAGTAAGGGGACTACGAAATCTTATAGCTTCTAGTTTAGCTAGAAGTCGTTTATGAGGCACTTTATCGAATGCTATACTAAGATCAAAATAGATAACTACTACAGATTGATGATAATTACGAAGAGAGGTTAGTAGATTTAGAAAAGAAATGTGGCTGGTTTCACAAGAGCGGTCCGGTAAGAAACCGTGTTGGGAAAAGTTGATAATTTGATTACTTATGCAAAAATCCGTGATTTGTTTTGCAATTAGTTTTTCGAAGATTTTAGCAATAGAGGGCGTTTTATGAACACCGCGATAGTTATGAATGTCCGAGCGGGAACCAGATTTAAATACTGGTATTATAATAGAAGTTTTCCAATAATCGGGGAAGAAACCATTTTCGAGGAATACTGAGAATAACTTGCTTAGTATAGTGGAAAATCCCGTAAGTGTTTAATAAGTGAGTTTGGAGTGTTATATGTTCCAACCGAATGTGAATTTTTTAGGTGAACTATTTCCTTTTGAATATATGAAGTCGAGAAATTAATGGTTGTTTGAAGCGAATTTGTAAGCAGAGTAATTGTGGGAGTGGGGCTAGTTTCCGTGGTAAATTGGTTTGCAAAAACGAATTTAACAACTCTGCTTTGCCCAAATCGTCAGTCACGAATAGACTGGGATCTTTCGCTTCTCGGGGAATGTCACTGAGTACTGGAATTTATTTAAGGAGTGCTTGTTGAATCTTATAAAATGCCACTGTCCGCCATCACTACTTAGGATATCTTACAGACCACAGTGGTAAGGCCAAAGTTGCACAGATTTGCGGCTTTATTTCTAACAATTTTTACCTTCCTGAAATTAAATTAAGACTTTATGATATGTTTGCACTTCCAATGTTTGAATTTTGCTGGCCTTTCTTCGGTTTAATGAACAAATCTAGCCGTTCAAAAATTGAAAATGTCCAAAGACATTTCACAAAATAACTCCTATTTCCAACTCTTTCAAATACTTCCTACTCTACAAGATGCCAGCTAACGAAGCTAAAATTTCTTTTGGTCAGGAGACTTTAAGCAGGATTTTGTCTCCTTTTCTGACAAAAAAATAGTTCAACTCTCCCCAAGCTTTCTGTCATTACCTCCGTTAGTTTTTCTTAAAACCTAAGAATTTTTACATTACTTATACATCCCCCTGCATCCTACACGTATAAACGCTCTCTCTTTGCTTCAGGTATAGTTTTCTTTGTAGTAACTTGCCAATTGAAATTTGGTCGTCAACTAGACTATCTGCATTCAAGCGAAGACTGCATATTTATCTTAAAACTGATTCTATTAACCTTTTGTTTTCCTCATCATTTTCCCAGTAGTTTTCCCCATGACTCGAAGAAAGGACCATCGGGAATTTAATTGACCCTCTTTAAACTATATTTTCGCTACCTCGAGTCACCCATAAACTATGATATATCCTTATATCAGCAGTCATCCAAACGATGACGTCATTCGGGCAGTTCACATTCGGTGGTCCACAGTCTAAAATGCTACCGTTTCTTTGGATACTAACCATAATCAGAATTCAATTCTGGATCCTAAGGTGCAGAGGACTTAAGTTCATTGATACGTTTTCGTGAGATTTTGTTTCATACGCCTGAGTGATCAGGAACGAATCATCTCGACGTTTCATTATATAATTCTGAAATTTTATAGCAGTATAACCCTACTCTACCACTTGACAATGTTTTCCTAAGCAGTTTTTTTCTCCTACCTTCTATTGAAAAATGAAGGCCTATCAAACTCTGCCTCCATTTTTAAGGTAGGAGTTTTTTTTACTGCCAATTTTTTCTAGTTAACCATTTATTTCAAAACATCCTAGAATACTGCTGTCCTCTCTTTGGGCTGATGAACGCCTCTGACCGCAGTAAGATTGAAAAAGTTCAGAGGGTTTTTACTCGAAGATTATTTTATCATCCTGGATCCAGTATCTCTTATACGGATAGATGCCAGTTAGCAAACATTAAATTTCTGTGGGTTAGAAGACTCGAAGCCGGTCTCTGCTTCCTGTTTCGCGTTAACTCTAGTCCGAATCTCCCACGCATTAACGCTCTCACTCCGGTAGATCGACCCTATGCCACTCGTAATTCCTCCATGATCATTTCACTACCCCGTAGCTCCACAACTAACCGATCTCAGTTTTTTGCCTCCAAATATGCTTTTTATCTGGAATAATCTTCCACTGCAAATTAGGTTGTCGTCTACATTAGCTATTTTCAAAACCAAATTACGCAAAAACTTAACTAAAGAAGATATAAAGTCCTTATTTTCTGTTTCCTTCCCAAACTCGCAACTTTTGGATTTTGAAAAGGGTCCTCCTGGTATTTGAGGCAGCTCCCTTGATATTATATTGGTCTCTAATTATATTTCCATCATCCTTTGCAGTCAATATTTGCATTCACTTTTTCTTCCCCTCCTTTTAAACTAGCATTACCAACTCTTGACAACCTTGATACTTTCCTCCGAATTTGCAACCCTGACGATAGTCTCCACGTTTTGTAGATGATCGAGGCGGGTTCTGATGGTTTCGCCCCTTTGGTGATGGACTATACAGTCAGCAAGGTCGCATCTCGATGATGATCTCGTGACCTCTACTGTCCCATATTCGTTTCGAACATGCTGTCTTTGATGATTTCATCCTCTCTCACCTCCACTGGTGTTTATAAACAGTAGCTCTGACTGCTATATTATCTCTTACCCGTCAAGGAGCGTTCCGAACCCTCATACGTTGTCAGCAACATCACAATACTATCCCATTGCATTTAGCTATTAATTTTTTAGTGAAGCAGTTTGTTTTCTCCTATTTTTTTTTAAATTGGCGGCTCGCCGAACTCCACCTCCGATTTAACCCTAGGAGCTTTTTTAACTGCTTCTTTTCCAGTTCACCGTATATGCCAAAGATTGTTAACTTTTGTTTTAAAAGTGGCAATCGTTTTGAATCGGATATGTTTACCATACTACTCATTTCTGCTGTTCGTATGGATGCTCGCATAGTGCAGCAACTATCCACTTTGTATTTATTTAAACCACGGTACTAAGTTTGTAATGATGGGACCCTCTGGGCCTTAAATATACAATTTATTTATTTATTTATTAACTGTTGACATAGCAGGACAAGTTATGCATTTGTACATTTTATCTGCACACATTTTCATAACTTTATTTCGTTACTAATGTTTGCTAAGACAGTGCCTTGCCGGTGCTAACAAAATATAAATTCTTAATTCTAAAGATATCGGGGGCTTGGTCTAAGACTAGTGCCTTGATTTCGCCTATTTTCCAAAGGAGACTGTGCGCATTGGTATACGAACATCTCAATTTAGACTGCGTATCTACTCCGTATAGACTTCTGCCCATTTCGTGTGATTGAATGCTCGAGTCGGTCAGCGATTTCCGAGACAAACGGATGTCCATCCAGCCCACGCTGAGTTCTGATGAGTCGTCGTCCACAGAGTTCTGGAGCGCCTTCCTGATGGTATACGAGCTCCGTACAGTTGGGTACTGTGTATATAGTAACCTCTATCTCGGCAAAAACCCGGCCTTGATGATGTATGGGGTCTGCCACAAGAAATACCTCTTCATCACTTTTATTTTCCCATCCTTTATTTTGAGCCATTTTCCCCTGTTCGGTTCTCCTCTTCAGTTCTGATCTCAGCATCCTATTTTGTGCGTTTCCATGGGTTCATTCTCCGGCTGAAAAAACACATCTCTGTGTGAGCTACGGAGAGCCATTCTCCGTTCTACGAGGTGTGAAGCCATAATATCATTTTCAAGAATGATTTTAAGAGATCTCGGTGATGATAGTTCATGTGAAACATCCGCTTTCCCTAAACGGAATGCTTTGTGCATGGTAACGCATTCGCCATCTTGAAGGATCTAATATGAGTATTCTCGGGAAAGACTCAGGTCATGTTCTACCCTTTCCTTTGCAATCAGAGAAGTACACTCGGGAGCCCCTTTAATAACGAGATTACGTTTTCGGTTGAAATGTCTGTTTGGTGACTTTGAGTTCTGATTCGTTGATAGAGCATCAGTATCAATAAGAATTCTACTCTGCTTGACGATGTTATTTGCATCAGTACCAGCAAATTAAACTGATTTATAAATATTTTTCATTATCCTCTGCAGAGTCAATCTTCGCATTCACTGTTTCGTCCCCTCCTTTTCAACTAGCATTGCTCAATCTTTACAACCTTGATATGTTACTCAGATTTTGCAACTCTGGCATTAGTCTCCAGGATCTGTTGATGATCAAGGCTGGTTCTAATGTTTTCGCCACCTTCTCGGTCGACTTTTCAGTTCAGTAGACTATTCAGTTTGATGTCAAAATAATCGTAGGCGATTTCAATCTGCCAGACATTGACTGGCAGACAAATTCCTCTCCGCCTAAACATCAGAAATTGGTCGATACTATTAACATTTCAAACATGTCCCAACTGGTCAGATCAGTTACTAGAAATGACAACATTTTAGATTTAATTTTTACAAATGATGTCCACCCTCTCTTTATGAATTTTCATCATGATCTTTTCACAAGTGATCACGCAATAATTCACTGTTGTTTTCCAGTCCCCCTTCTTACGAAGCCTGAGGGTAAATGCAATAACCTCGATTTTGCTAACACAAACCATAAAATGATAAATAATTTTGTAAGCACTCTAGATTGGCATAGCATATTCGCAATCAACGATCTAAACTTTTTCCGTGTGCTATTGCAGAGCCTCACAGAACAAATCCAGGCTTTAATCCCGTTTAAGATTTTTAATTCAAATACAGCTTCTTCTACTGTTCCGCATTTTCTCCAGAAGAGACTTAAAAAATTACGAAAACAACTTAAAGATTCATCTAAAAGCTCTTTGTCAGTTCATTTAAGGATTGCACAAATATTTGAATTAGCATCGAAAATTAGGCTCGCAAGAGATAAGTGTAGGGAGTCTCGGGCACTAAGTGATGACAATTCATCCAAATCTATTGCTCATATCTTCCATGTTCGGTCATCGCTAAGCGTCTGAATGTAACTCCGCCCTTACTCGAATGTAACAAAAAATTTGTTACAGACGATTTGGGGAAAGCAGAGTTGTTAAATTCGTTTTTTGCCAACCACTTTACCACTGAAACTAGCCCCACTCCCACAATTCCTCTGCTTTCAAATTCACTTCTAACAACTATTAATTTCTCGCCTTCATGTATTCAAAAGGAAATAGCTCACCTAAAAATTCACATTCGGATGGAACTGATAACACTCCAAACTCACTTAATAAACAGTTAAGTGATTTTCCACCTTTACTAAGCAAGTTATTCTCAGTATTTTTCGAAAATGGTTTATTCCCCGATTACTGGAAAACTTCTATTATAATACCAGATTTTAAATCTGGTTCCCGCTCGGACATTAATAAATATCGCGGTGTTCATAAAACGCCCTCTCTTGCTAAACTTTTCGAAAAACTAATTGCAAAACAAATCACGGATTTTTGCATAAGCAATCAAATTATCAACTTTTCCCAACACGGCTTATAACCGGACCGCTCTTGTGAAACCTGCCACATGTTTTTTCTAAATCTACTAACCTCCTTTCGTAATGATCATCTCTCTGTGGTAGTTATCTATTTTGAGTTTCGTAAGGCATTCGATAAAGTGCCTCATAAACGACTTCTAGCTAAACTAGAAGCTTTAGGATTTCGAAGTCCCCTTACTGACTTTATTAGATCATACCTTAATGATCGAAAGCATAAAGTTTATTTGGGTCCTCATACTCAAGTGCTACCCCGATTGTTAGTGGAGTCCTTCAAGGTACCGTATTAGGTCCTTTGTTGTTCTTACTGTATATAAATGATATTTCATCGATAGTTGAACATTCTCAATCATTTATTTATGCTGATGACCTCAAATGCGTGTATTCATTCTCTAAGTCTACGACCGAACGGTGCCTAGAACAAATTCATTCAGACTTAGACGCTCTTTCGGCCTGGAGCTCCACATGGCTCATAGAGTTCTCACCTACAAAGTGTGGCTACATGAGTTTTGGGCCTGTAAGGCTGCCGCAACCTCTTATCTTTGAAGGTTGCCCTATGATCGAATGTTCCTCCATCAAGGACTTGGGCTTAAGCTACACCAATAAATTAAATCTTTCACCTCATGCCGATAGAATTATGGCCAAAGCTGCTCAGATTTGTGGCTTTATTTCTTATAATTTCTACCTTCCTGAAATTAAATTAAGACTTTATCGTATGTTTGTACTTCCCATTCTTGAAATTTGCTGTCCTTTCTTCGGTTTAATGAACGAATCTAGCTGTTCAAAAATTGAAAATGTCCAAAGACATTTTCACAAAAACTCCTATTTCCGACTGTTTCAACTACTTCCTACTCAACAAGATGCCAGCTAATGAAGCTAAAATTTCTTTGGGTCAGGAGACTTGAAGCAAGCTTTTTTCTCCTTTTCCGACTAAATAATAGTTCAACTCTCCCCAAGCTTTCTGTCATTACCCCTGTTAGCCTTTCTTATAACCTAAGAAATTCTGCACTAATTATTCCTCCCCCTGCATCCTCCACGTGTAAACGCTCTCTCTTCTTTGCTTCTAGGTATAGTTTTCTTTGGAATAACTTGCCAATTGAAATTAGGTCGTTAACTAGTCTATCTGCATTCAAGCGAAGACTGCACATTAATCTTAACACTGATTCTATTAAACTTTTATTTTCCTCATCTTTTCCCAGTAGCTTTCCTCCATGACTCGGAGAAAGGACCATCGGGAATTTAAGTGACCCTCTTGAAACTATATTTTCGCTACCTCGGGTCGCCCATGAACTATGATGTCTCCTTATATCACCAGTCATCCAAACAATGACGTCATTCGGACGTACACATTCGGTGGTCTACAGTCTAAAATGCAACCGTTTCTTTAGGATACTTACCATCATCAGAATTCAATTCTGGATCCTAATATGCTGAGGACTTAAGTTCATTGACGCATTTTCGTGAGATTTTGTTTCATATGCCTAATTGATCAAGAACGAATCACCTCGACGTTTCATTATCTCATTCTGAAATGCTACTACCGTATTACCCTACTCTATAACCTGACCATTTTTTCCTAAGCAGTTTTTTTCTCCTGCATTCTTTTAAATAATGAAGGCTTATTGAACTCTGCCTCAATTTTTATGGTAGGAGTTTTTTTTCACTGCCTATTTTTTCTAGTTCACCATTAATTTTAAAACATCGCTAACTGTTGATTTAGCAGGACAAGCAATGTATTTGTACATTTTATCTGCACACATTGTCATAACTTTATTTCGTCACTAATGTTTGCTTAGACAGTGCCTTGCCGGTGCTAATCAACTATAAATTCTAAAAATCCTAAATAGACTATGCAGTCAGAAAGGCCGCATCTCGCTGATGACCTTTTGACCTCTACTTTCCTCTCTTCGTTTCGACCCTGTTGTCCACGATGAGTTCCTCCTCTCTCACCTCCATGGTGGTTATAAACAGTAGCTCTGACTCTTATATTATCTCTTACCGACAAAGAGCGTTCCAAACTCTCATACGTTGTCAGCAACATCACAGTACTCTCAAATTGCATCGTACCAATCCCATAAATTCTAGCTATTAATTTATTAGAGAAGCAGATTTTGTCTCCTAGCTTTTTTCGAAAATTGGCGGCTCGCCGAACTCTGCCCCCAATTTAACCATAGAAGTTTTTTACTGCTTCTTTTTTTAGTTTACCTTATATTTCGAATATTGTTGACTATTGTTTTAACAATGGCGAATCCTTCTGAATCGGATATGCCTACCATACTACTCATTTCGGCTGCTCTAATGGTTGTTCACATGGTGCAGCAATTATCCTCTTTGTATTTATTTATTTAAACCGCGATACTACGTTTGTAATGATGAGGCCCTCTTAGCCTTATGCATGCAATTTATTTATTTATTTATCCTCATATAGAAATATTCATGAATATAATTACGGACTGTCTGGTAATTTTGTGGCGATTCTAACATCAATCGAATTTGCTTTATATCCCCATAAGTATACAAAACGCAGGTGCCTTCCATTTATTGCCACGACAAATAGGTTCGCGACCTAGCTTCGAATTTGGGCCGCAAAATCGCGTAGGACCAACTAGCGACGCCCCTAACCACTGGACCATATTGACGGGGGGTCTTGATCAGCAAATTGATAGACTAGCATAAAATAGTTGCAACTATCGCTATTCTGCTAATTTTTCACCTACCGCTAAACGGGAAAAAATTATAGTCAGCTCAATTACTGGAGCTTACGATGATTAAATTTTTATTGGGTGGTTCAGCCTCCTACAGAAATTCTTAAGGATGGAGCAGGATGTAGGCAATCTAAAGCAAGAAATAGATAACTTGAAAAATTTAATTCTAACCTATCTGTTATAAAAGCTCCTGTCCGTACAAAACCTACCACAAAGCGAAATTCATATGCATATAAAGCCTCTTCAAGCAGACCAAAAATCACCTAAAATATATCGTGTCTACCGAACCCAGTAAACCAGAGGAAGTTTCGCTAGTTCGGAAGGGAGTCCCTGAGGTTAAATGCAATAAACTCGACTTTGCCAACACAAACCATGAATTAATAAATAACATAGAAAGCACTCTAGATTGGCATCACATATTTTCAATCAACGATTCAAACTTTTTCCATTAGCTATTGCAGAGCCTCACAGAAAAAATTCAGACTTTTATCCCGTGTAAGATTTTTAATTCAAATACAGCTTTTTCTCTTGTTCCACATTTTCTCCAAAACAAACATAGAAAATTACGAATGAAACTTAGAGATCCATTAAAAAGCTCTTTCTTTGTTCAATTAAGGATTGCACAAATATTTGAATTATCATCGAAAATAAGGCTCACGCGAGATAAGCAGAGAGCGTCCCGGGCACAAAGTGATGACAATTCATCCAAATGTGTTGCTTAAATCTTCCATGTCTGGTCATCAGCTAAGCGTCTGAATGTAACTCCACCCCTACTCGACTGTAACAAAAAATTCATGACAGAGGATTCGGGCAAAGCAGAATTATAAAATTCGTTTTTTGCCAACCAATTTACCACTGAAACTAGCTTCACTCCCTCAATTCCTCTGCTTCCGAATTCACTTCTAACAACCATTAATTTCTTACCTTCACATATTCAAAAAGAAAACGCTCATCTAAAAAAAGTCAAATTTGGTTGGAACTGATAACATTCCAAACCCACATATTAAGCAGATAAGATATTTTCCACCTTTAATAAGCAAATTATCCTCAGTATATCTCGAAAATTGTTTCTTCCCCGATTATTTGAAAACGTCTATTATAACACCAGTTTTTTTAATCTGGTTCCCCATCTGACATCTATAACTATCGCGGTGTTCATAAAACGCCCCATCTTGCTAAACTCTTCGACAAACTAATTGCCAAACAAATCACGGATTTTTGCATAAGTAATCAAATTATCAATGTTTACCAACATGGCTTTTAACTAGACCGTTCTTGTGAAACCTGCCCCATGTCTTTTCTAAATCCACTAACCTCTCTTCGTAATGATCATCTATCTGTAGTAGTTATTTATTTTGATTTCAGTAAGGCATTCGATAAAGTACCTCATAAACGACTTCTAGCTTAACTTGAAGCAATAGGATTTCGTAGTTGCCTTACTGACTTTGACATTTTAGTGGGGTCCTCATAGTCAAGTGCTACCCCGATTGTGAGTGGTGTCCTTCAAGGTACCATATTAGGTCCTTTATTGTTCTTACTGTATATAAATGATATTTCGTCGATAGTTAAATATTCTCTATCTTTTATTTATGCTGATGACTTTAAATGCGTGTATTCCTTCTCTAACTCTACCACCGAACGGTGCCTAGAACAAATTCATTCAGACTAAGGCGCTCTTTTGGCCTGGAGCTCCACATGGCTAATGAAGTTCTCACCTTCAAAGTGTCGCTACATGAGTTTTGGCCCTGTAAGGCTGCCGCAACCTCTTATCTTTGAAGGTTGCCTTATGATTGAATGTTCCTCCATCAAGGACACCAATAAATTAGATCTTTCGCCTCATGCCCATAGCATTCCGGCCAAAGCTGCTCAGATTTGCGGCTTTATTTCTTATAATTTCCACCTTCCTGAAATTAAATTAAGACTTTATCATATCGTTTTGCTTCCAATTCTTGAATTTTGCTGTCCTTTCTTCGGTTATATGAACGAATCTAGCCATTCGAAAATTGAAAACGTCGAAAGACATTTCACAAAAAACTCCTTTTTCCGACTGTTTCAACTACTTCCTACTCAACAAGATGCCAGCCAACGAAGCTTAAATGTCTTAGGGTCAGAAGACTGAAAGCTGGCTTTCCTCTCCTTTTCCAACTAAATAATTGCTCAATTTTCTCATAGCTTTCTCACATTACCCTCATTAGTCTTCCTTATAACCTAAGAAATTCTGCACAAATTATACCCCCCCCCTGCAGCCTCCACGTGTAAACGCTCTCTCTTCTTTGCTTCTAGGTAAAGCTTTCTTTGGAATAACTTGCCAATTGAAATAAGGTCGTTACGTAGTCTATCTGCATTCAAGCGAAGACTGCACATTTATTTTAACCCTGATTCTACTAACCTTTTATTTTACTCATCTTTTTCCAGAAGCTTTCCCTATGACTCAGAGAACGGACCATTGGAAATTTAGGTGACCCTCTTGAAACTATTTTTTCGCAACGTCGAGTCCCCCAAGGACCGTAATGTCTTCTTATATCACCAGTCATCCAAATTATGAAGTCTTTCGATGTTCATATTCGGTGGTACCTAGTCTAAAATGCTGCCAATTCGTTGGATACATATCATCATCATTTAACGAAATGATGTTCGAAATAATAAATTATGCAGCTCAGACTCAAGATACAGTTATTGCCGGAGAATTTAATGCACCACTGATTGACTGGAACACATTACCAGTAAAAGGTGCGTGGTATGCCTTAAGCTCCAGAATATTAAAGCTCACGATAAATCTCTTACTCGTACAGAATGTTCCGTTTCCAACGAAAGTTAAAGAAACTCAAATGGCTAATTGGCTAGATCTCGTTCTTTCAAAGGACCCGATTGATGTGGATGAATTTAGATCACTCGCGCCGCTTGGTAAATGAGATCATGTCATGCTACTGTGGGAATACTGTTTGCACAAAAAGCAACCGGCGACTATTGATGTTCGGTTAAGTTACTGGTGTGGGAATTTCTCTGCGATGAGGGATTAATTATCGTCACTAAATTGGCAATACATTCTGACTGGAAAACGGATGTGGATCAGACCACCCTCAGCCGTTCGCCGGCATACCTGCTGCTAGTACAGAATACCTGATCCACAACAATGAAAGGAGAAGGCGACGCCGTGCACCTGTGTCAATAATTCCCTGTAATACTTCCTTTAATCAGTTCAATTACCTAAAGTTTTTTCTCCTGTTAACACTATAAAGAACGATCAGGAGTTTTTTCACTGTCAGCTCAACCCATTACTGTATATCCCATTTGACCTTGCCTGTAAACTGGCAATAAATAAATAATTAAATTAAATAAACGACTCTATGAACCAAAACTGCCCTTTTAAAAAGTTCAAAATGCAAACCGCATTGTTTGGTTAACGCGAGATTTAATAAACAACTAAACCGAGAGAAAAAACTCTCTAAATCTCTCTGCTACACCAATTGTAAATTGAAAAATAAGGAGACGGGGACAGTGTTTATAGGTGAAAACAACGAAGACTACTGAAAATCAAGATAAGAGAGAACACCTTAGCCTGTTAATAATATCTGTTTTTAGAGATGAAGCGGATTTTAAAAGCCAGACTCTCGTGCAGGATGTAACGATGCAGTCATTGAGGACCTCGAATTCACAGAAGAAGATGTGAAGAAGTAACGTCTTGCACTTAACGACGCCAAGTCTCCTGGTTCTGATCAAATACCGGTAAACGTACTGGAGGAGATTGCTAGCGAACTCTCTAGATCACTTTCCTGCATTTTCCAGTCCTTCTAAGATCGGGGCATCCTCCCCTCTGTCTAAAAATCAGCAAATAAATACGCTAATCCCAAGGGTGGATCCAGAACCAGCACTAAAAACTATCATTTTGTGAGCCTAACATGCATTTGCTGCAAAGTAATTGAAAGGATAATCAAATGGCCTGCATGAAATTTCTCGAAGAAAAAACATCCTTGACAAAAACACTCCTGTTTGACCAATATACTCTATCCAATGGTCCAGGTCATTAGATGAGGAGAACAGCGCTGATGTCGTCTTCATCGATTTCAAAAAAGCCTTTGATAGTGTTCCTCGCCGCAGGTTACTCTACAAAGTCCGAGAATCCGGAAGAAGGTGGAATTTACTCAATTGCACAGAAGACTTCTTACGAGGCCGATCGCAGTACATTTGCATTGGCAATGCGAATGGGTCATTTTTGATCTTAATCTATGTCAATAATTTTATAAATGGATTGGACAGCAGGCAGTTCGACCGTCGATTTCGACGAGGTCCACCGTATGCTCCACACCAGGTGGTGCAGGGACGGTGACTTGCACGTGAATTAGTTTTAAGTGCTAGTAGCCTTGCGCTGCAGCTACCGCACTCTCTCCTCCTCCCCCACCTGAGTCCGGTGTCAAGACAGAGTCAAGAAGACCGGAGATGGGAGAGGGCGCAGGTGGCTGGCGTGGCCAGAGCCGCCCCTGGGCGTGCCACCACACCTAGCTTGGATACCACGGAGTGGGAGTGCCATAAAGACCACATTAAGAAGGGGCCATTGCAACCTGACTCTCAGTCCGCAAGTCAGCCACTCCACACATAACACACATTGGGCTGACAATGTGGTCCAAGTTATCCCGTCAGTTGGCAACCTTCCAAGCCACGGCTTTTAGCACACCGTGATAGTTTCAAGCGTGTCAGATTGTTTATAGTGAGGAAAATGCGCTGAGTGGTCGACCTCACTCTCTCCCGCACCCCCACAATCAGACCACCGTCCGAGCCGGTCAGTTGTCTGCTGCGGAACCGGGCGCAGCTGCTGGTGACCTCGTCTACGTGTACTACGTACACGACCTGGCCCCCAAACACAAGCACCAGGATTTCACACAACAGGAGGTTGAACGGCTTGCATCTCACATGTGTGAGATAGCCAGAGGTCACGTTAAGAAGGAGCCATCGCAGCCTGACTCTCAGACCACCAGTCAGCCACTCCACACAACACACATTGGACTAACTGCAAGGTCTGAGTGTAATTGTCAGTTGGCAACCTTCCAACCGCGGCGATTAACGTTACCGCACACTCTTTTCCTCCCCCACCTGAGTCCGGTGTCAAGACAGAGTCAAGAAGACCGGAGATGGGAGAGGGCGCAGGTGGCTGGCGCAGTCGAAGCCGCCACTGCGCGTGCCACCACACCTGGCTCGGATCCCACGGAGTGGGAGTGCCATAAAGGCCACATTAAGAAGAAGCCATTGCAACCTGACTCTCAGTCCGCCAGTCAGCCACTCCATACAAAACACACATTGGGCTGACCAAGCGGTCCGAGTTATCCCGTCAGTTGGCAACCTTCCAAGCCACGGCTTTTAGCGCACCATGATAGTTTCAAGGGCGTCAGATTGTTTATAGTGAGGAACGTGCGCTGAGCTGTCGACCTCACTCTCTCCCCAACCCCCACCATCAGACACTGTCCGAGCCAGTCAGTTGCCTGATGTTGGAGTGGGCGCATTGGCTGACGGATCGGCGTATCCGTCTTCGCGCGCCACAGCATGACCTGGCACCCATAACGCACACACCAAGATTCACAAACTCAGGGGATATGGAGCAGCCATCGCCGTCTGACTCCCAGTCCACTGGTCAGCCACTCGACACACACAGCACATACACTGAGCCGACGGCGTGGTCTGGTGGAAGCGTCAGATTGGCAGACTTCCCAGCCATGGTTTCTAGGAAACCGTGATATACTCAGGTACGTGATGATGGTGAGGGTGTTTTCTATGTATTGGTGAAGGTAGTGTGCGCTGATGTAGCTTAGCTTACGGCGGTTTACCGGAGGTTGTCGTGGAGGCGCATGTGTTCTAATAGGCCCATGTGGTGTGTAAATGTGCGGGAGCAGTGAGGGCAGTGAAGGCGGGCGCGTTGACTGTATGTCGGAGCCCCAGGCACTGGTTCACCAGCCTCCGTGCGATGGATTCGCAGGTGACCGACCAGGCCGATGCGTGAGTTGAAGTTGCGGGTGCAGTGTGGGCAGGAGAAATCGGAAGAGGCTGGGAGGATGTCATTCCTGGTAATTGGGGTGGCAGGGGCTCTAAGAATGGCAGGAGCGGAGGGTTTGCATGGTGTATCGGTGTTGTCGGCATTGTGGTGAATTCCGCTGCCATGGATGCGCATGTGACCGAATAGGCCCATGCGATGAGTGAATGCGCGAGGACAGTAAGGGCAGTGGAGGCGACGATCTCTGCTGTGTGATGGTGCTCCAGGCACTGGCTCACCGGTCTCTGTATGATGTATTCGCAAGTGACCGACCAGGCCGATGCGTGAGGTGAATGTGCGGTCGCATTGAGTACAGCTTAGGAGAGATTCCCTTTCGCTGATGGTGGTGGTGGTGGTAGTGAAGGCGAAGGCGGTGGTGGTTGCGGTGGTGGGGGTAACAGGCGATGAGTAGATGGATGTGGTCACTATGATGGTGGGAGTAATGGAATTGATGCCAGGAGGGAGGGTGGGGGCCATCAGAAGGAGGGTTGGCAGAATTTGACGTAGAAATTGGAATTGTCGGATTGTTGGTGCATTGCGTCCGAAAATGTCCAACCAGGCCGATTCGCGCGCGGAAGATGCGTTGACAGCGCGGGCACGTTGGCACGTTGGCAGGGCCTGGGCATTGGCGGTGTTGGTCCGGGGCGCTGGTGACTTTCGTTCCGCTCTTTTGGCCTTGGCGGCGTCGATCCGGTTGGCCTCATAGATTGCTGAACCAGTCTTCACTGATCTTCTCCATGCCTGTCTATCCTGGGTGAGGTCCTCCCAGGTCGCCGAGTTGATTTGCAGTTGCTTCAGCGATTTCTTCAAAGTGTCCTTGTAGCGTCGTTTTTGACCTCCCTGCCTGCGAGAACCCGTAGCGACATCACCGTAGAAAGTCGTTTGGGTAGTCGCTCGTCGTCCATTCTTACGAGGTGGCCGCTCCATCGCAGTTGCACTTGCCTCAGCATGGCATGGATGCTGAGGATTCCGGTCCGCTCCAGGACTTCCATGTCCGGGATCCTGTCTTGTCATCTCAGCCTCAGTATTCTGCGGAGGCAGCTGAGATGAAAGTGATTCAGCTTCCTGGCTTGGTTCGAGTAGACGGTCCAGGTTTCCGCTCCGTAAAGGAGTGTTGACAAGACGACGGCCTTGTACATCTTCAGTTTGGTGTTCAGGTTAATACCGTGGCGATTCCACACTGAGGACTGCAGCCAGCCGAAAGCCTGACTAGCTTTGGAGATCCGTTGGGCAACCTCGTCGTCGATTCTCGTGTTGCTCGACATAGTGCTTCATAGATAAGCGAAGGTTTCCACGTTTTTAAGTTGAGCACCGTTGACAATGATTCGAGGAGCATTGTATTCCGCACAGCATGGCGGCTGGTGCATGACAACCGTTTTGGCTGTACTGATTATTAATCCAAAATCGGCGCAGCCTTCGGCGAAGAGGTCCATGCTCCTTTGCATGTCCTCCTCCGTCACGGTGTTAAGGGCGCAGTCGTCCGCGAAGAGCAAGTCATGGACCGTAGTCGTAGACACGCGCGTTGCAGTCTGCATACGCCAACTGTTGAGAAGGTTCCCGTCAGTTCTGTAGGCGATGCAGATACCAGGCTGCTCATCACGGTAGGCGTCCATCAGCATAGCCGAGAAAATGAGACTGAAGAGGGTGGGGGCCAGTACGCAGCCCTGCTTCACTCCGTTGGTCATTGCGAATGCTTCGGATACCGTCCCGTTGTCAGTGACACGCGCCGTCATCCCATCATGAAGCTGACGCACCATGTGCGTGAACCGCTCAGGACAGCCAAATTTCTGCATGACTTTCCACAGTCCGTCAAGATTAACCGTGTCAAAGGCTTTCGTTAGATCCACGAAGGTAGTGTATAGGTGATTTCGCATCTCCTGACACTTCTCTTGTAGCTGGCGGGCGGCAAAGATCATATCGGTTGTTCCGCGGTGTCGGCGGAAGCCACATTGGCTTTCCGGGAGCAGGCCCTGCTCTAGGTGACCGCTCATACGATTGAGAAGGATACGGGCGAAGATCTTCCCGGCGATGTTGAGCAACGAGATGCCTCTGTGATTATCACAGAGTTGCCGGTTCCCCTTCCGTTTGTAGAGATGGACGATGGTCGCGTCTTTGAAATCCTGAGGAACTTGTCCTTGGTGCCACATCTCCTGGAAGAGTATTGTGAGTTCTGCCATCAGCCGGGGCCCACTGTGCTTGTAGACTTCCGGTGGGATTGCGTCAGATCCCGGTGCTTTACTGCTGGAAATCTGCTGCACGGCCCGGATGGTTTCTGGTAGGGAAGGCGGCAGATCCAGGTCATTGTTCGTGTCCACTTGAGGGAGCCGGTCAATGGCAGCATCGGAGATGGCTGATGAACAATTAAGGACATTGCTGAAGTGCTCGGCCCAGCGCTTCAGAATTTGCGATTTCTCTGTCAGCAGTGTTTTGCCGTCAGAGCTGAGCAGTGGTGCGGACCCCTTGATACACGGGCCATAGATGGGCTTAATGGCTTTGAAAAAGTTTTCCATTTCATTGCGGTCTGCATACCCCTGGATTTCCTCAGCCTTTCGGATCATCCAGGCATCCTGCATCTCCCGCAGCCGTTGTTGTACAAGGCGCCGGCATCTGAAAAAGGCTGCTTTGGTGGCGTCAGTCCGAAGGTCCATGTAGGCTTTGTGTAGTCTATTCTTCTGCGCAAGTAAGCTGATGATGTCGGCGTCATTGTCGTCAAACCAGTCCTGGTGTCGACGGTGTGCGCATCCGAGTACATCGAGGGCGGCGGAATGGATGACATTTCGCAGTTGACACCATCGTGTCTCCACGGTAGCGTTATCATCTGGAGCATGCAGGTCCTCCAGTTTCTCGGTTATTTGGTTGCCGAAATCAAAACAGTGAGCAGGCAAATTTAATAAAAGAGTATTTAACTTACATGGCGGCCTCTTACCTTGGGGCCTTCGTCGGGGTTGCAGTCGGAGCCTCATCTGGGAGATGACGAGGCGGTGATCTGTCCAACCATCGGCATCGCGGATCGCCTTGGTTACCAGCACGTCCTGTCGATCTCGCCTCCGGACGAGAACATAGTCCAGCAGATGCCAGCACCGCGAGCAAGGGTGCATCCACGTGGCCTTCTCCCGCGTCGGAAGGCGGAAGAAGGTGTTGGTCAGCAGGAGACGGTGTTCCGCACACGTGCGCAGAAGAATGAGGCCGTTATCGTTACAGCTACCGAGACCGTGGGGACCCAGCACTCCCTGCCAGGCAGCGTGGTCCGTCCCGACGTGGGCATTGAAATCACCAAGGACAAGTAACTTGTCCTCTTTCGGCAAAGTCGCCAGCAAGGCGTGCAGGTCCTCGTAGAATTGGTCCTTCGCCGCATCAGAGCTCGTCATTAGGGGAGCGTAGGCGCTGATGATGGTGGCGAACTGGTCTCCCCGAAGAGGCAGGCGGAGGCTCATCAGGCGATCTTTGATACCCTGCGGCAGACAGGGTAGACGTCCCACGATGTCGTTCCGGATGGCAAAGGCAACACCAGCGTCGCGTTGCTCTACCTTTGGCCGGCCGCTCCAGAAGAAAGTGTAGCCGGCCCCTACCTCCTCCAGCTGACTCTGCTCAGAGAATCGGGTCTCGCTGAGAGCAGCAATGTCCACCTTGTAGCGCGCCAGTTCCCGAGCGACTAGCGCCGTCCTCCGTTCCGGCCGGTTGCTCCTAGGATTGTCTAAAAGTGAACGAATATTCTAGGCTGCTAGTGTAAGTGAACTCACATGAGCAGCCTGGAGAGTATGGCGAGGGGGATGGGGACGGGGGGTATTGTTGTTTGTTTGAGTTTTACGACCGCGTAGTTTGCGATCTGCGAGCCGCGGCCGGCTGCAGAAGACGTGAGACCCAGCATTTGTTTAGGGCACGTTTTCTAGCCCCTTCCTCCGCGAGGAGGCAAGCAGTGCTATCCCTAAATAGGGCTGCTCGGACATCCCAGACGGCTGCCGAACTCCACTATGGGTCACGGATTTTTTTTAGTGGGAGAACGACCCAAGTTAGTCTGGGCCGCCTACGGGGTTGCTGTCGCCCCCACCGTAGGACTTTTTGAGAGGGGGTGGTGGGAAGTTCGGGAGTCAGACATACCGGGTGTGGAGGCACACACAACACCGGCGACCCTCACCGGGTTAAGCCCGCCGGTCGTGACGGTTGCCCGGGGTGTGGCCGCTGGGAAGAACCCAACTTCGAGGAGCCACGGGTGAGAGTTGGGTACCAGTTAGAGGCGGCCACAGGAGCATTCACCACCTGTACGAGACAAATGGAGCGAGCAAATGCTATCTGTGTGGTGCTACCCCTAACTGGTACCCCTACACCCCCATTGGACAGCAAGGGAGTCAAGATATGGCAACCAATCCGATGCACTACTAATGAACAGACTTTACAAGAAGGACTCAATCACCTATATGAATGGTTCAATACATAGTTGATGAAGTTCAACTTTGAGAAATATACCGCACTGCGGCTCAAGACGAAGAAGGCAAGTGTGATGAGCGAATCCCATCAATACTTACTTGACGGAAGCTGCCTGTCAAATATATCTAAACGAAAGGTCCTAGGAATCACCATTTTTGTCTTCCCTAATGCCTTGCACTCAATATCTCAGGGTGGCCAAAATTGTGTCCAGTGTCCTGTTTACCATTAAAAGGACTTTCGTAGATATCGATGAGGAAATATTTGGAAAAATATACGGGGCATTTAATCTTTCGCACCAGGAATATTGTGTTTAGGCGTGGCGACCGGGGCTGAAAAAAAGGATTAAAGAAGGCTGGAAAGGATTCAAAGGGGGGCAAAAATGTCCTAAATGGATTAAAGTCTTTAGCATACAAATGCAGACTTGTGACACTTAACTTTTTCCCTCTTGAGTACAGGAACTATAAGAAAACCATACAACAGAACTCTTTGGAGCATTCCAAGATCCTAAATGATAAAATATATAAAAGTTTTATTTGATAGATATTTTATTTGGAGTACCCGAAAAGGCACTGTCATTTGAAAAATAAATAAGTTTAAATGAGTGTGAAATCGTAAGTAGTTAAGTTACGAATAGTGGGTCAGCTTCTTGGCGATTGACAAATGACAAAAATGAGTTTGGTCAAAAAATATATATAAAAGAGCAGACAGTGAAAAAATCCCCTTGGACATTTTTATGGAAAAAGCATATTTTGAATGGGGTTTCTTGGTTTTTAAGGAGAAAAACCTGTCACTCCTGGGCGAAAAACTTACGCGTTAGGTAGGATCTAACGGACACTTAAAAAGGGATTAAAACTGCTGGAAAGAGTTCAAATGAGGGCAAAAAAGTCTTGAAGTGTCTAAAGTCTTTATCATACAAATACAGCTTTGAAGCTCTTAACCTTTTCCCTCTTGAGTATAGGCAGCGTCGAGGAAATTTCATACAAACATACTGGCTTTTAAGGAATCAGGACTGTACTCTACATTTAAATTTTTTAATTGACGGAATCAACTAACGTGCGTAGGATTCTCTCAAACTTCAAGCAAAACTTATCCTATCTGGATGTTGGTCGCCACTCGCTTCGCAGCGAGTTTTCGGTGCCTTGAACGGACTCCTAGAGGACGTCATGCGGGCTGACACGATAGACACATTCAAGCATAAACTGCATTTATATTTGGTCGAAAAATACCGTTCATTCTTACAGGAAGGCACTGCTACATCACACCATAGCTTTGCGCATAAATACAGATAACGGCGATATTTATTATTATACATAGGTAATCTTCGATCATTCAAGATTACAGTACAAAGATCCCAGTGTTACAAAAATATTTCATTTCTATATGACTGTATTACTGACTAATTTATAGTAATATATGTACGTTAACTGAAATATCTTAGATGAGCTTTATCCCACCTTAATGTTCGTCGCCATTTGTTTTCGCTGTGAGTTTTCTGTGACTGGGACGGACTCCCAGACGACTTCATACGGGCGGACATGACAGATACATACCATTTGAGATAAAAGTTCATCCTGCGTAGCCTCTTCGCTAATTATATTTTCAGTGTAAAGTTATTATCCAGAAGATTTTTGCTTGTTTTGCTTGGTTTTGTTTATAGTATATCTTTTTACATACCTTACAAATATTACATCACTTATTAAGCAAAATGTCGCAAGTGACAATTTTCCTTTCGTATTATCGCTTTTAAAAATACTGATATTGTAAACTCGATATGTAACCTCAGTCACAGCTTAGAGGCAAATCTCCTCTTAGTGTAAAATTTCCACAAGTACAACCCACCGTCAACATGAAGAAACAAACCTTGACGCCCTGGAAAATAGTAATATATTTGTATCTCAATATGGTTCTCTGTTCAGGATCCTTTGTACCATTTTTGATGGAAAGGTGTCTTCCCTCAATTCTACCTTAGCTCTCGAACACAACATGCTATGATCTCAAATGTTGTCTCAAACCCCGCACGTGTAAGGAGTGGAGTTATTCAGGGTATTGTGCTTGGCCCTTTTTTATTTTGTCTTTTTATCAATGATGTACCAGGTTTATTTCGGAATGGTAGGCTCTTTATATATGCCAACGATTTAAAAGTTGCCTATCGATGCAAGCTGGCAGATCACGATACCATGATTGATCAATTAAAAAAAGGATCTTAAGGCCTTTGCCCAGTGGTGCTGCACATGGCACCCTTCCCTTTCTTGGCACAAATATTACGTTATGGTTGTCGGTGACAACCATCAGCCTCATCTAAGCATAGATGGCCACGAAATAAATGTACCTGGCGTTGTTAAGGACCTGGGCATATCATATTCCAACGGTCTCAATCTTTCAGAGCATTGCACCCTGATTGTCTCCAAAGCACGCAGAACTGCCGGGTTTATCCTCCGAAATTTTAAAACTATTGATATTAGACTCCGCCTTTATAAAATGTACGTTAGACCTGTCCTGGAATACTGCTCGTTTCTATTAAGCCTTCTGCGCGCTAGCGAACGGAAGAAAATAGAATCGGTCCGGCACTTCTTCACGAAAAGAATTTATCGTTGGAGCACCATAATCTGCCGTATCAAAAACGCTGCTGGCTTGTAAACATTGATCTTTTATGGTTTCGCCGAGTGCAGAAGGGACTCTTTTTGCTGTTTAAGCTTTTGAATAATCGAACATTAAATCCCCTTAAAACTGTGAGACAGCTTGACCACCTTCGGCGCAACAGTCATCGCAATGTCTTTTTATTTATTCCATAAGCTCGCACAGTAAAGTATCGTCGATTCTTTTCGGTAAACGCCATAGCCGTGTGGAATAAACTTCCCCATAATATAAAAATCCAGCGAAGGTTTTCTTCGTTCAAGAGAACTATTATTAGTTTTTTTTGCATTCAGAACAGTTTACAAGAATTCTGGGCGCCTACATGGTAGAATCTGTGTTCCTGTTCGACGGAGTGCTCGGCATCTGAACCCGGCCCCAGGTGTTACCTTGAGGGATACGGCACCATCTCTACAGCCTGCACCCGTTGACTTCTTCGGCAGACAGTGAGCAACCGTACACGGATGCTTTCTTGCCTGGGGCAGAATCCCGGTTCCTAACAAAGACAGAGAGGCTGCAAACAGACTGCACTTGTGTTAGCCCTTCCCTGATCTGAACTGAAATCATCTCACAGACTGCAGTTTTTTCTCCTGAATAACAAAACGATAAGAAAAACACTTATAATGATAAACATTCAGGAGTTTTTTTCACTGCCAACCTGATCCCCACTGAATGTTTCGTCTGATAATGACTGTAAACTGGCATTAAGTTCAAATATTACTATTATTATTAACAATACGATAAACGTGAGCCATTTACAATTATGGTTAGTACCGAGTAATATGACAGAAACAAGAGAAGTTTTAATTAGTTTTAAAAAACGTACCAATGAGTAAGATCCACCTTGACGTCACATTTCATTGCTTTACTCACGTGGCTTTAACTTTAAAAACGCAGAAGCTAAAAGGTTGTCTTCTCGTAGCAAAAATCCGCTAAATCTGGTCAAAACTTTTCGGCGATTGAAGTGGACATTATTTTCTCTAAGTATGAGCACTCAGCTCAATATTTGACAAAAAACAAGCTGTTTACTTGTAGAGATAAAACACCAAATGGAACGTCGGATTTCCCCCTCATTTGCAAATGAGAAGCCTACGTCTTCGTCGGCAATATCAGAAGTTATCTCAGAGGTTGGCCCTCTGGCTAATGCAAGCCGACGGCCATCCGTATCAGCAGGAATTTCAATTCAACTTGAATCTTTAC